>CANUEY010179875.1:0-27287 GCA_948099555.1 Croton setiger
ACTAGATCCAACAATGATATTGTTGATAGGGATGAAGATCAATTTCACGAAGAATCCAACAAATCCCATCACCACGAATCCAATTGCCGTACGAAACGCCACCTTAGTAAATTCTGCAATACGAAACAGCAGAAAATAAAAATAAAAACAGCATATCTTTTTATCGAAAGCAACAGGAAATCAAGATAAAAACTCACCTTTGCGATCGGGCTTGTGGCATCGCTTGACGAGTCGGACGCTGTCCTTAGCGAAATCTCTAAGAGGATCAAACATGGTATCGATAGCGTCCATTTTTTTTCTGCAAGTTTTACCCGAAATTGCCAAACGAGAGAAAGTTGAATGAGATCTAGTGGGAGAAGAAGGGCGATGAGATTTATGTTTAACGGGATATAGATTGAAAGTATCTTTAAATTCTTATTTACCAGAAATATCCCTGATGACGCTATGTGGTTGGACAAATTAGTCCTTGCCCCATGAACGGCGTCGTTCGACTGTTTTGAAAATGTCTATATTGAGGACGGAACAGTCAATAGCTCAAAACAAGTAATCTAATCTAACGATTTTTTCCAAAAAAAAAAAAAAAAATCTAACGGATTCTACATGATAAAAAAAAATCACTAATCAAAATAGTTAAAAATATAATATTATTAAATAAAAGGGTCATTTATAACTTTCAAGGTAACAAAATAAAGATAATAGCTGTAATTTTTATTTTTCTATAAGTTTATAAAATGTATATGAAAAACTTTTTTGACACAATTCTGAAAATAAAAATTTTCTGGTGAGATCACATCCTTTTCACCTTCACATTTTCAAGCTGCCTTTGAAACACGACAGAATCATCTCCTGATTGATGATTGAACCACAATCAGTCGGAAAACTTCTTCGAATATAGACAGAAACTTATTCGAATGCCACTACAAACCATGAAAGATATTTGTTGTTCTTCCTTCATTCTTCGTTTTAGGATTTTCGTCGATCTTATGTCATACTTCATCAGTTTCAACTGAAGCATTTGCTGTGATAGCATGGCTGTAAAATAATGGTGAAATGTATAGTTTTCCCTGATGAATTTTACTTAAAAAATTGACTTGCTCCTAACATGTTTGGAACCGATTTTCCTTGAACTTTACTAAATTGTCTCATTTATGTCCTTCGTTGTTCCTTAATCAAATCGTCTTTGTCCTCCGGGTGTGGCTGCGTGCACGTTCAGGGTTATTTATATTTGTCCCTAATTCACACATTGGTTTGGAAAACTTATTCGGTTGACATGTGGGACTAAGAAACCGCAATGTCGGTATGATAAAAAGGTTAGAACGATGTCCCCCTTTAAGTCATTGGGCTTAGGAAAAGGTTTGGATTGAGTTGATTCTTGTCTGAGTATTTGAAAAAAAAATTGTGTGTGTTTTGTCTTTAGTGTAAGCCTAATAAAGTGGACTTTGGATTAGTAAATTTTGATATTTATATGAAGACTATTGAATGAGAGTCTGTCTTTGGGAAGTCAATTTTGTAAAAGAGGGATAGAGGGACTTGCAAGTTGCTAGTACGATGGAGAGTGGAATTTAAGCTTCATTGTTTTTTCAAATGTACATTTGCTAAGGCGGTATGGTTCTTATTGATGATAAGCCTGAGAACTAATGACTTAGAAGGGAACAACATTAAAGAGGTATGAAGGCAACAAGATTGGCAACATTTAAATTTAATTGCTTTTGTGTCTGTTGTTTGCTGGAATTCATGAAAAAATAGAAATTGCAAAATCTTTGAAGGTAATATTTTTTAACTTGATTAGGTAGCGGAAAAAGCTTTTAGTGAAAATGAAGAATTTCAAAGGGCTACTAGAAAGTGGGATGGTGAGATTACATATTCAAGGGTAAAATCTATCAGTAGTGCTTGGTCTTAGCCTCTAACATATGGCTGCATCAGATATACTAGATGGTGGTGATAAGTGCATTTCATATAAAGTTTTATTGCCTTATTTTGGATTTTTTTCTTATCAAATTAAGTTAAATTCGTTCGTTCAAGTGTGCTTTTAGGCAAAATGTAGAATACTTGTTATTTTAGAACTTAATTTCAAAAAGGAGGAAAAATGCCAAGAAAACGATTGAAACAATGCAAGCTAGAAGAACTTAGGCAGAACACAGATAGGATACGCCCGTGTTCAAGCCTGTGTGCACCTCTACTTACCAATCGAATTTTAGCACGACTAGATAACACGGCCACACATTACATAAACCAACTCATACTGCGTCCAGAAGAGACCACACGACTATGTGGTATGCCCGTGGTTGAAAATAAGACTATAAAAAGAAGCTGTTTGTAGCATAATGGGAGGAAAACCATTTTTAGATCTTTTTCGATAGTAGTATGGATGCAGAATCTCAAGGAGACTTCAAGGAAGATCCAACAAAAGAAGATTACAAGCTTTATTGAAGATTTAGAGATGCCTCATTTGCATTCTATTTCTATTGTCGCTTCTTATGTTCTTTTTCTCTTAACTATAAACTAAATTATGGATGTTGAGGAACCCTAGCTAGAAGTATTGATGTTTTGATTATTTTTGTTATTAAATAAAGATTGCTTAAGTTACTTTATTCTTATGATGCTTACATGCTTAATCTCTAATGATTTGTTTGTCTATTAGTTAATATATTGCTTTCGTGTTATTAGACCCAAGAAGGCATAACAGGACGAATTTTGCTAGTGCTTTGATGCCTAACTTTTTAACTAGTATGGAATGCTTATTAGTTAGGGTTTTATCTTCTTGTTAGTTATCTCAAGGGAGCCTAATTTGAATAGGTACTCATAGGGATGAGAGTTTTTTAGTGCCTAGAGACGGAAGGGATTCTTTGGTTCTATAGTTTCTTAAACATTAATGCATGACCCAATCTGAGCAGTGACGTGCAAAGATGCCAACTGAAAATTAAGGCATAGAGGTTTATATAGCATCAGAGAGGGAGTCTAAACAATTATTATGGAATTCCAATTCAACATCTTGCAATGTATTTAATTCATTTATCTTTAGGGATGCGATGATCAACTAGAAGGATTCAATATTTGAATAGATGCTTTTCTACATTGATTCTTGAACCAATTTACTTTTGTTGCTATTTACTCTTTCTTTTAATTATTTTATTTTCACAAATACAAACCTACTAACTATTAATCCACTAAACAACAATTTAAGCTTGAGCTAGTACTTGATTACTTCTCTGAATGGAATGATTGTAACAACCTAACCTATAACCTTTACGTCATAAAACATGCCATGTTTTTTAACATTCTTATCATGTCACAAAAGAACGTCTATGTTATAAGACTCCATAGAAATCTAACATATGAGCAACACAGACACATAGGCATTATTAACATATTAAAACTCTACATGTAATGCAATGACATCCACCATGCGTATGACATGCCATTCATTATTTACTATATCATTAATTCGTTTAATCATACACATTATTAATAGATTACAAACCATATGACAAAAATCTACATGATAAAATGATTCTAATGATGAAATGCGAGAGAGAGAGAGATCCTAAGATTCAGTTAACCGACCCTGAGGAATGATGACAGAACTGACGCTGTCAGTTGCCCCAAAGAAAACCTAGAATCATGTAAAAACAATTTAATGAGTTGCGTACTCAGTAAGTGCAACTATACAATATAAAAAAAATCAATAAATCATAATTTCAAAATATTAAACAGAACCTTTCGTAGACAAACTTATTTCATAGGATTCCTCTTATCCAATAAGTCATAGATACTATAATCTGTGCTACCTTACATTTCCAAATATTAGTCAAAACATAATCATATACAAGTGTAAACCACATCATATAAACCAAACACATAATTCGGTTTATTATAACTTAGCAACATATCACAATTCCAGAATATAGTTCAGGTTAATATAACTTATCAAAATAACATGATTCCAGATCATATTCATCATCTTATAGCGTAACAATATTTAAGATGTATAATGACATGTCTTTCCTTTTTCTTTAGTTGTGATTTAGACCAAGTGTTGCCCCGGAAATTTCACGGCATATCGGTAACTATAGCTGGCCAGTAAACCTGTAAGACCAAAATATCATCGGTCAAAAGGGATCCGAGAATCAAGCTTTATTATGCAGTATGCACTAGATCATTCAGCATCGTATAGGACCCGTAGGTCTCTTTGTAATATATAGGACCCAGGTCTTTATATATCAAATAGGACCGGTAGGTCTTTCCGTCAAATCATATAGAAACTGTAGGTTTCTCTCGTGAAATTTGCAAACACTGGCTACGACAACGACCATATTTATGTCCTGTGGAAATGCATTTACATAATATACATTTCATATCATCATGCTTCATATAATCATGTGATCGGGCTTCATTACCGGTTAAAACAACATAAATATCTCTATAATCAGATCAAATAACTCAACTGGTCGAGTTTCAGTATCAACTCAGGAACCACAAACATCATAATTCGTATATCAGATTTTCCAATTGACCGAGCTTCAATACCGGTCCAAACAGTTCAATAATAGCATATAACAGCAATCTCATATATCACAGATGACTGGGCTTCAGTACCGGTGCAAACAGTTCAATATAGCATACTTGGAAAATTCACAAAGTCCAAATCAAATATATAAGTAAGTGGGTTTAGCACTTACCTCACTACTGTGAGCTCGGTGGGGCCTCAGGTAATTTACCCCGCCTTGCTCGAGAACTCGGTGTTCCTATAATACATAACATAGCAATGATGTTCAATTAATCAAATCAGAAATGCATATGTACTATGATGCATGATTTAATATTTAATTCTCTAAAATAATTGAGTTTCAAAATTAATTCATATTATTTTTCATGAATGTAAACTCAATCCGTAAAATTTTCCATTTTAAAATCATTTAATAACATATTAAAAATAATTAACAAACTTCATTTATCATATAATAATTATAATTAATAATAATTATAATTATTAAAACCAAATAAATCTTTAATTAAACAAAAATAATAAATCAAATCAGAATCATAATTAAAATCTTTAACAAAATATTTAATCTTTAATTTTCAGGCTCAAAACGATCTCAAAACTAATTTCTAATATTAAAAATGGATTCAAGACGTCGAAATTAGGTTGGTAGGGCTATAATGTAATTTATAAAAGTTTCTAGGTCAAAACTATAAGCAAATATAAACTTCAGGGGCTAAAAAGCAATTTTACCAAAGTTCAGGTGCTAGGCGTGCAAAAAGCTATAAAACGCAACCTCTCCTGTCGTTTTGGGCGCGGGCACGTTCTAGGGAGTCAAAACGCAAGATGGGCGTGTGTTTTGGCCACTGCATTGCAGCCCCGCCCACGTGCGTGCGATCACGTGCCTCCGGCTCCAAAACGCACGCCTCCTGTGCCATTTTGGGCTGCCCTCAGCCGCCTGCCAGTCCCTGCCTCCTGCCTAAAAAATCAGTCTCTCAAGCCTACTTCTCGATGACTGTACGTCCTCCTCCGGTGGTTTTCCGGCGAGCTACGACTACCGTTCTCTTCCTCTACACACCCTTTAGCTAACCATTGGAGTCAAATTCCTAAAAACCCTCTAGATCTCAAGATATAAGTCTCCAAAGTTGGCTCCTCAATAATGTTTTCCCAGAACCCAGATTTTGCCTATCTCTCAATCCAACTTCCAGCCACTTTTCCGGCCACCTCCGGTGGTTTTCCGGCAAACTAAAATGACCAATCTCTACACCAACATACTCTCTATCATCCCATATAGCCGAAACTCACACAAGTATCACCAAATGGAAGATATAATCCTTCAAAGTAGCAACCTTAAAACTGCCTTAGAACCCAGAATTTTGTTTCTCTTCTCCCACAATTTCCAGCCCTTTTCTAATCAATCTAACACTTCAATTCACTTCATATACAACCTAAAAACATGTTAGAACAACTGGATTGAATTTTTTGCAAAGATTTCCCTCTTTTCTCTCTTTCTTTTTCCTTTTCTCTCTTTCTTCTTCTTCTTCTTTCTCTCTTTCCATTTTTTTTCCACCTCTTCCCTGGCTGTTCTAGCCACTAAATCACCTCTCCAGCTCATGCCAAAATTTCCAGCCAAAGAGTCCAGCAGCTACTTGGGTATTATTGCACAAAAATATCTAATTTTGCCTTAAGACTTAACTTAATACATATAGTTTCCTTTCTTCCTTTCATTTAATCTTTCAATCTCAATTTAAATCCTTTAAAAATAGCCAGCACCTACTTAAAAATTTTTTTTGGTGTCAAAATAATAAGTATAACACGTGTCTGAAGTTTCGTAAAAATCGGAATTTGAAAATTAGTTGCGGTTCGATCGGTGCCCTAAACCGAGTTCGAAACCTCGATGGTTTTTGTGGAACCAAAACCGTACAACATCATCACAAAATTAGGGTTCCAAAACTCTTTAAAACATGTTAATAAAAAATATATCAAAATATCAAAATCATTTGGTTCATATTTTACTCGATTCCGGCATTTTTCGGTCGCGCTAGTCCAAAAACCCTAATTAGCTCCGTTTGTGTCTTTCGACGGCAAACGAGCCTATAAAATAGCTTAATATTCTTATCCAAATCATATATTATCAAATTCAAATCATATAATCCATGGTTAACTTAATTATCAAATCAAATCATGATGCATTTTAATGAAAATGCACGTAATGCATGAAAATGATGTCGGAACGACGTAGGGTTAAGCTTGAGGTGTCACAATGATACTTTACTCAAACTTTATTACTTGATCAATTTATTCACTTGTGGTTTGGGATGATCAAGTATTTGGTGCTATTGCTGGGAAAGTTTCAATATTAGCAATATAGTAGCGATTGTTCATTTAGCTTTATTTTCTTTTTGTTTTAAGTTTGTTGTCTTTGGTTGTGATTTTAAGTATGTATACCAATGTATGACCCGTAGTGAGTCTTTGTAACTTCTTGAGCTAAATCCAAAAATCGAACAAACACTTTGAAGGAAGGTAAGAGAAAGTAAAAGAGTTGCTTAAGAAACATAAGAGGAATCAATAGAAGAGACACCTAAAGATATGGCTGAGTAAGTAGCTAACAATCGTCATGAGATAATGATGGAAGAGTATGCTTAACCCACACTAGATGGGGCCAACTTTAGTATATAAAGACTTGCTATTGCTTCTAATAATTTTAAGATAAAGACAAGTCTAATTCAGATGGTGCAATAGAATTATTAGTTTGATTGGTTCCCAAACGAGGATCCCAATAAGCATATAGAAAATTTCTCGGAGACATGTGATACCTTCAAGATAAATGGTCCTATAAATGATGCTATTAGGTTGCGGTTGTTCCCATTCTCATCAAGATACATACTAAAGAAGTGATTAAAGTCGTGTCTGCCTGGAACGTTTATTAGTTGGAATCAATTGGCAGAGGAATTCATTGAGAAGTATTTTCCACCATCCAAGACTGCTGATATCACCACATTTTATTAACAATATGGTGAAACTTTGTACGATGCTTGGGAAAGGTAGAAAGATCTTTTGAGGAGATGTGTTCATCATGGTTTACCATATGGTTTCAAGTCCAAAACTTTTACACTGGTACCAATAAGATGACAAAGCAATCAATTATAGCTACAGCTCAGGGTAGTTTAAATATCAAGACACCAGAATAAGCTAGAGATTTGATTGAGAACATGACATTGACTAGCTATGAGTAGCAAACCCTCAGAGATAAAGGAAGAACAGAGTTGCAAAATTACATCAAATTGATGGAGTGGCTACACTTATAGTCCAAGTTGAAGCTTTTAGTAAGAAATTTGACACTTATGCATTAATTTCAGTGAAATCAACCTAAGTACCTACTTGTGAATGGCTTAGGGGTTCACACAATGAAGTTGAATGTTTTAGTAGTTGAATGTTTGCGGGAAGTGAGCAGGTTGATTTTGTGAACAACATGGGTACAAAAAATCAATATAATCTGTACGCTAACACTTATAATCCCGGATGGAGGAATCATCCTAATTTTTCTTAGAGTAATTGAAGAACTTAAGTTTGAATTAGAGTTTCTATAGGGTGTGAGATCCCTTTTATAAAGAAGCTATGGATTCATTGGGTTCCATGAACCTTAAAACCCATGAGGCCCCGATATCTCCAAGGTTTAAGGGTAATAGCAACTGTCCAAGTAGTATCATGAACCATCTTAGGTCGTCTTTCTTGAAGAGAGACACTACTAGGGTCAACCAGTACAAAGCCGACCAACGGCCACTGCTTAGCTGAAATACACAACTTTTCCTTAATCCGCACAGTCCAAGAGGTCGAATCCTAAGGGTGGCTCATAGATGTCCCCCCTATGTGTCCAAGTCATTCTATGTATTAGTTTAGTCAAAAACTTTCCAAAGTTAACCATAATTGAAAAACTGTCGACCCCATTCGTAATTAGGAAAAGTTAAATACTTGTCATGAAGTACGCCTCCTTAAGAAAGAGAAGATACATGTTCACAAACAAGGAAATCCAATTTGTGTTCATCGGACGAAGAAGCCTCGCTCATGGGACATCTTTTATAGGCTCCTAAATGATATGGATAATGTTAAGATTCTCTTGACGGCTTTATCCCTAGCAACCAATCCACTATATTGCCTACCGTTTCACAGAGATTTTGATAGTGATTTTTCTACATGGCTATGTTCCTTAACCAGTTGATTCTATAGCCGAGCTCTTAGAGCTTGTTGTGCTATATAAGTAATTAAACGATATTTAGAGTGCCAGGAATCCCCTTTCTCTTAGTTAAATAGTATGGCTTCTATACCCCCTAAAGCCGACCCCCCAATACGTTTGATGGGGAAGCAAACATTGGGGTAAAGGTTATCCCCAAGTTGTTTTAGCTCGTAGCCTTTATAGAATTTTATAGTTTGTACTTAGGCTTTTTTCAAGTAATATTCAAACTCTTAAAATATGGCTCTCAAAATAAGAAGTAGGTCGTTTATGTAAGATCTCGTATTGACATTTTCTAGCATGGCGACCTAACAGTCGCCCATTTCCATTTATAATTTGGATACTTCTAGTAAGATATAAAGAATAAGTAATATCACAAGTGAACATTAATGAAGATTTCAAATAAAGAACATATAGTCAGTAATCAGAATTTTCAATAATTATGAAGCGTACTTTATGATTCAATCATGGTTCTTTGTAAGGCAAACTTTGTAACCCAATCATATAAGGAGTAGGTCACCCATGCGAGGCATTGATCTTTAAGGCCCAGGTGTATGAGGAGATTAGTCATTCATATGAGGCATTGATAATGTATGGCCTAGCATATGTAACAACCTAACCTATAACCTTTATGTCATAGAACATGCCATATTTTTTTTTAACATTCTTATCATGTCACAAAAGAACATTTATGCTATAAGACTCCATAGAAATCTAGCATATGAGCAACACACACATAGGCATTATTAACATATTAAAACTCTACATGTAATGCAATGATGTCCACCATGCATATGACATGCTATACATTATTTACTATATCATTTATTCATTTAATCATAGGCATTATTAATAGATTACAAACCATATGACAAAAATCTACATGATAAGATGATTCTAACGACGAAATGCGAGAGAGAGAGAGAGAGAGAGAGATCCTAAGCTTCAACTGACCGACCCTGAGGAATGATGACAAAACTGACGCTGTCAGTTGCACCAAAGAAACTTGGAATCATGTAAAAGCAATTTAATGAGTTGCGTACTCAGTAAGTGCAAATTATACAATATAAACAAATCAGTAATTCATAATTTCAAAATATTATACAAAACCTATCGTAGGCAAACTAATTTCATAGGATTCCTTTTATCCATTAAGTCACAGATACTATAATCTGTGTTACCTTACATTTCCAAATATTAGTCAAAACATGATCATATACAGGTGTAAACCACAGCATATAAACCAAACATATAATTTGGTTTATCATAACTTAATAGAATATCATATTTCCAAAACATAGTTCAGGTTAATATAACTTATCAAAATAACATGGTTCCAGATCATATTCATCATGTCATAGCATAGCAACATCATAAGATGCATAATGACATGTCTTTCTTTTTTCTTTAGTTGTGATTTATCGACCAAGTGTTGCCCCGGGAATTTCATGACATATCAGTAACCATAGCTGGCCAGCAAACCTGTAAGACCGGAATATCGTCGGTCAAAAGGGATCCGAGGATCAACTTTTATTATGCAGTATTCACCAGATCATTCTGCATCGTATAGGACCCGTAGGTCTCTCTGTAACATATAGGACCCATAGGTCTTTCTATATGAAATAGGACCTGTAGGTCTTTCCGTCAAATCATATAGAAACCGTAGGTTTCTCTTGTGAAATCTGCAAACACTGGCTATGATAATCACAACGGCTATATTTAAGTCCTGTGGAAATGCATTTATATAACATATATTTCATATCGTCATGCTTCATATAATCATGTGACCAGGCTTCAGTATTGTTGACGCTCGATTTTTGACCCTAAAATCCAAAAAGGAAAAATTCAAATTAAGATATATTTATTTTATTTCTAATTTTAGTTTCTTTTTATTTTGAAAAAATATAAAGAAAAGAAAAAATATTAAAAGAAAAAAAATAAAAAAAGAGAAAAAGAAAAAGAAGAAAAATGAATTAAAAATAAGGAAAAGATGTTTTTGAAAGAAATTAAAAGAAATAGGAAAAATTGAAAGAAGATAAAAGGGAAGGAGGGGTATAATTGAAAAAGGAATAAAAGATTGGGGGTCAAAAGAAGAAGAAATCCGAAAAAGAGGGGAATGAGCAGTACGCAGGCGAGGCAAAGAAGAGAGGATTCCAGAGAGGGGTTGCAGAAAAAAAAAATCTGTAAGCAATTTTGGGGAAAATTTTCTTAGTTTAGAATTTTAAGGTTTTTTATTCTTAAAATTGGGGATTTTAGTTTCGATCTTCAATCTTTATCATTTCTGTATTAATTGATTCCAATTTCAAAATCAATTTGAAATTCGAAATCAATTTTGAGTGTAGAATTAGGAAATTTATCTTCAGCTCACCTGTAATTTGTCTGGAACCATTCAATTGGAATTAAAGAAATATAAAGCACTTTGAGGTATCTTCTTCTCTGTTCATTTTGCTTTAATTTTTTTTATTATAATGGATAATTATCTTAGGGAACCTGATTGATTCATTATTTTTCTTTGTGATAATTTTGGGATTGCTGTTAGCTTTTGTTTATGCTTTTCTGAAAATGGTCCTATGATTGATAGTTGTTTAAATTATGGTATAAATATTGCATCATGTTTCTGCTTGAATTATTGAGAAAACATTTTTTCACAAAGTTGAATTGCCATGAGATCCAAGCATGCATTCTGGATTTCTGTTCCTGCTGTGTAGTCATTCTGTCTTTCTCATATATATCTCAATCTGCTCTTATTTCTTTGTACCTTCTGTTATATTATTTGGGATCTTCTTATTGAGAAAAGACTTGTCGTGATTTTATTTGTTATTGGTCAGAAAGATCCAACAGAATAATATGATGAGATAGTTAACAAAAGACAATTTATATAACAGGAAAAAATGTCTTTTTTGTCTATACAGTTGAGTCCAAAATGATTGATTTATTTTATCCAGCCTTGTTTGCCTATTTGGTTATATGTTTTCTAGAATATTAGCTTGTATGTTCAGGAATGTTATAGATTGATTTTGCATGGTGATTTGGATCTAGAACTTTGGATGATAACAAACTGTGTTGATTGCCATTTCTAGTTATACATAGGCATTAATTCTTCTTCATGGCTCAATTCTGCATAAATGTTTGCTGGAACAGTTTATCCCTTTATGATAAATTGCATATGGAATGATCTAGTAGTTATCTAATGTTGTTATGCATATGGTTAGGTGATTTTGCATATCTTGTGAACTGATTTAAGAAATTAAATAACTATGGGGAATTATTTAGGTAAACTTGAATGAACCAAGGACTGTTTAAGTTGTTATACATAAATATGGGGCTGTATTGTGAATTTCACAAACTATTCTACTGATTTTGGTTATTTAAGGGTAATTTTATAATTTTTGCAAAATTGAAGGGCCAAATTGAAAGTTTTTGCATTTTTTTTTTGTTAATTTGATTAATTTTTATGATTTGCATATTTATGGACAATTTTAGAGATATTGCATGTTTAGGGACTGAATGGTAATTTTTCATTAAATTAAGGGCCTTTTGTAATTTGTCTGAATTTTGAGGACCTTTTCGTAATTTTGCAAGTTTGTTTGAATTTTCATATTTTGGGTCTTCGGGTTTAATTTGGGGTTTAAACAGGGTAGATTGTAATTAATTAGGACAGTTTTGTAATTAGTTTAAGGTTTGAATGTTTTATTTACCAACATTTTAATTTTGGCATTTAACGCTTTCAATGTTTAAATTTTATTTTCGCAAATGACCGACTATCATCAATTAGGACATCGCTAGTTAAATCACGCAACGGATTTTTATTTAAAACTTAAATTTTGGAAAGAAAAACAAACCAAGAGGCCGGTTTTGCCGGGCGACGGTTTAAGTAAAATTTAAACCGTTGTACCTTACCCCCTTACCCAATCTCTGAAAATTTTGACCAGTGCCTTTTCATAATTAAAACGGAGTCACTTTTTCTTGAAATTAAAATTTGGTGTCCCAAAATCATGTGGCGACTCGAAAAATGTTTTTAAGACCGACTAGTTTCGATAACGGAAACCAAAATTGTTTTGTCACCTTTTTTTTTTTGGTAAAAATCCAAAATCCCACCAAAAACTTGATAACAACAAGTACCGGTTAAAACAATATATATATATATATATATATATATATATATATATATATATATATATATATATATATATATATATATAAGATCAAATAACTCAACTAGTCGGGTTTCAGTACTGACTCAGGAACCACAAATATCACAATTCATATATCAGATATTTCTAATTGACTGGGCTTCAGTACCGGTCCAAACAGTTCAGTAATAGCATATAACAGCAATCTCATATATCACAGATGACCAGGCTTCAGTACTGGTCTAAACAGTTCAATATAGCATACTTGGCAAATTCACTAAGTTCAAATCAAACATATAAGTAAGTGGGTTTAGCACTTACCTCACTGCTGTGAACTTGGGTTGCTTACCCCGCGCCGCTCGAGAACACGATGCTCCTATAATGCATAACATAGCAATGATGTTCAAATAATCAAATCAGAAGTCCATATATGTGCTATGATGTATGATTTAATATTTAATTCTCTAGAATAATTGAGTTTCAAAATTAATTCATATTATTTTTCAGGAATTTAAACTTAATCCGTAAAATTTTTCATTTTAAAATCATTTAATAACATATTAAAAATAATTAACAAACTCAATTTATCATATCATAATTATAATTAATAATAATAATTATAATTATTAAAATCAAATAAATATTTAATTAAACCAAAATAATAAATCAAATCAAAATCATAATTAAAATGTTTAACAAAATATTTAATCTTTAATTTTCGGGCTCAAAACGATCCCAAAATTAATTTCTGACGTCAAAAACAGATTCAAGATGTCGAATTAGGTTGGTAGGGTCAAAAAGTAATTTATAAAAATTTCTGGGTCAAAAATATAAGCAAATATAAACTTTAGGGGCTAAAAAGCAATTTGAGCAAAGTTTAGGTGCTAGGCGCGCAGAAAGCCACAAAACGCGGCCTCTCCCGTCGTTTTGGGCGCGGGCGCGTTTCTGGGGGAGTCAAAACGCAAAATGGGCGTGCGTTTTGGCCACTGCCTCGTAGCCCCGCCCGCGTGCGTGTGTGCTCGCGCCTCTTGCTCCAAAATGCACGCCCCCTGTGCCGTTTTGGGCCAGCCTCACTCGCCTGCCAGTCCCTGCCTCCTGCCCAGAAAATTAGTCTCTCAAGCCTACTTCCCGATGACCGTACGTCCTCCTCCGGTGGTTTTCTGGCGAGCTACGACCATCATTCTCTTCCTCTACACACCCTCTAGCTAACCATCGGAGCCAAATTTCCAGTAGCCCTCTAAATTGTAAGATACAAGTCCCCAAAGTTGGCTCCTCAACACTGTTTTCCCAGATTCCAGATTTTTCCTATCTCTCAACCCAACTTCCAGCCACTTCCTGCGGTTTTCTGGCAAACTAAAATGACCAAACTCCACACCTACATACCTTCTATCATCCCATATAGCCCAAATTCACTCATGCATCACCAATTAGAAGATATAACCTTCGAAAGTAGCAATCTCAACACTGCCCAGAAACCAAAATTATGTACCCAGAATTTTGTTCCTCTTCTCCCACGATTGCCAGCCTTTTTCTTCCCAATCTAACACTTCAATTCACTTCATAAACATCCTAGGAACATTTTAGAACAATTGGATTGAAGAATTCACAAAGATTACCCTATTTTCTCTCTTCTTTTCTTTCTTTTCTTTCCTTTTCTCTCTTTCTTCTTCTTCCTCTCTTTCCCTACGTTTTCTTTCCTATTTTCCCACGGAACCAACCCCAATTCCTGCCTCTCCAGCTTATGTTACACCTACCCAAAGTGTTCCAGCAGTTGCTTGGTAATTTATGCACATTAATCTTAAGTTTTTAGCCTTTAAACTTAACCATAAGGTTTTCTACTTCCTTTTCTTCCAATCTTTCAACCTCAAATTCTAGCCTATAAGTACACTCGAGCACCAATTTCAATTACATTTTGGTGTCAAAATAATACATATGACATGTGTCTAAGTTTCATAAGAATCGGAATCCGAAAATAATTCGCGGTTCGGCGGTGCCCTAAACCGAGTTAGGAACCTCGATGATTTTTGCGAAACCAAAACTGTACGACATCGTCGCATAATTAGGGTTCCAAAACTCTTTAAAACATGTTAATAACACATATCAAAATATCAAAATCATTTGGTTCATATTTTACGCGATTCCGACATTTTCGGTCGCGCGGGCCAAAAACCCTAATTAGCTCCGTTTGTGTCTTTCGACGGCAAACGAGCCTATAACATAGCTTATAATTTTTATTTAAATCATATATTATCAAATTCAAATCATATAATCCATGTTTAACTTAATTATCAAATCAAATCATGATGCATTTTAATAAAAATGCATGTAATACATGAAAATGACATCGGAACGACGTCATCTAGGGTTTGGGGTGTCACAACTCTCCCCTCCTTAAGAATTTTGTCCCCAAAATTCAATATCTATAAACATGTATGGGTGATTGTATCACATATATGTCTGTATTTTCCACATAATACTAGGCAAGCAACCTGGTTAACGGACAATCCACTTCCGACTACTTCACATTTGTTGGAGGAAATCTGGTTACTTGGAAGAGTAAAAAACAAAACATTCGTTGCTATTTTGAGTGCCGAAGTTGATTTCCAAGGAATTTTCCGGGGACTCACAAAAATCTTGTGGCTAAGAGAACTTTTAAAAGAGATTGGTTTTCTTCCAAAAACTTGTGAACTGTTGTGTGATAAAAAATCTGTGATAAGTATCTCGAAGAATCTAATCCAACATGATCAAACTAAGCATGTCGAAGTCGACCGTCACTTCATAAAAGTGAAGATTGAAGAAGGAGTTGCCTGTTTACCCTACATCTGGTCTGAAGATCAACTGGTAGACATATTGACTAAAACAGTACCTAGAAAGGTATTCAATGAGGTACTAAGCAAGCTAGGTGTCGGAGATCCTACAACCTAGCTTGAGAGGGAGAATGAGAAACAGATGTAACACCCTTACTTATAACTTTACGTCATAAAACATGCCATTTATTTTATAACATTTTAGTATATTTTTTTTAGCTTAAGTCATATTAATCATTTAACAATAACATTAACTAATCTCAAACTCAACATATTACAAACCAACATTTTCATATACTGTGGTCTTACAAAAGACTATTTACCTTAAACATTTCGTACATATCCATTTATAATTTACATAAACCAAAATGAGGTTATAACTAACCTGTTTATCCAAAATTCATAACAAACATAACATGTTATACTAAACATGCTAAACATCTAATTATGCTTAACAAACCAAAGCATAAACCAAAACTATATGCAGAATTTACAAATGACTTGGTGTGAGGGAGAGAGGTCTAGGCTTCAGCTATACCGACCTGTGCACAGGCTGGTGAAAGTGTCAGACTTCACTCAAACTGCAGACCTGAAACATATATTGTGATTTTGATGAGTCGCATACTCAGCAAGTGTAAACACCAAAACCATATAAAGCCAACATATAAGGCAATTTATCATAACATATCAAAACAGCATAATTTCAGGTCACGTTCATCATATAGAAACATATCCATATCATGGATGCATAATGACATGTCTTTTCCTTTTTACTATAGTTGTGATTTATCGACCAAGTGTTGCTCCGGGAATTTCACAGCATGAGGTTCTATAATTGGCCAGTGAACAAATAAGACCGGAATACCATCGGTCATAGGGATCCAAAGATCAATCTTTACATATAAGATCCGGAGATCACTCTGTATCATATAAGATCCGAATATCATTCTGTAACATATAGGACCCGTAGGTATTTTCGTCAAATCATATAGAAACCATAGGTTTTTTTCGTGAAATTTGCAAACACTGGCTACGATAATCACAACGGCCATATTTAAGTCCTGTGGAAATGCATTTATATAGCATACATTTCATATCATCATATTTCATATAATTATATGATCGGGGTTCAGTACCGGTTTAAACCACATATATATCTAATATTAGATCATATAACTCAACTGGTCGAATTTCAGTACCGACTCAGGAACCACAAACATCATAGTTCATATATCAAATATTTCCAATTGACCGGGCTTCAGTACCGGTCCAAACAATTCAATATAATCATATAAACTCATTTTCATATATCACTGATGATCGGGCTTCAGTATCGGTCTCAATAGTTCAATATAACATGTTTGAAAATTTCACAAAGTCATATTCAAACATATAAGCAAGTAAGTTTAATACTTACCTTACTATTGTTGGGCCTTGTGTTGTTTACCCTGTGCAGCTCGAGAACTCGATGCTCTTAAAATGCATAACATGGTAATAATATTCAATTAATCAAATAAGTCATCCAGATGTGCTATGATGCATGATTAAATATTTAATTCTCTAAAATAATTAAGTTCTAGAATTAATCCTTATTATTTTCCATGAATTTTAACTCAATCCATAAGAATTTCCACTATAAAATCATTTAATAACATATTAAAAATAATTAACAAACTATATTTATCATATAATAATTATAATTAATCATAATTATAATTATCAAAACCAAAATAATCTTTAATCAAATCCAATCATAAATTAAATCCAATTTATAATAAAAAAACATTTAACAAAATATTTAATCTTTAATTTTCAGACCTAAAACGATCTCAAAATAAATTTCTAAGGCCAAAAATGGATTCAAGACACCCAAATTAGGTTGGAAGGGTCAAAATATAATTTATAAAAGTTTCTAGGGCAAAAATATAATTAAACAAAATCAAAGGACCAAATAGCAATTAAAAATAATTGCAAAAACTACCCAGAAGGGCTAAATTGCATGCGAAAAACAAGTTCAGGAGCCAAAACAGAATTTTTACCAAAAACAAGTATTGGGCGCGCTATTTGGCTCAAGACGCAAAGCCTGGCGTCATTTTAGACCAAAGGTTTCTGACCAAAATGCAGCTACGCTTGCCGTTTCGTCCATGCCTTCTTTAATCAAAATGCAGCCTCTGCCTACGTTTTGATCTTCTTCTTCCTCCCTTATTCTTTTGTTTTGCCCGAAAACCAATGGCCTCCAGCCAACTTTCAGACGTTTGTACGTTCTCCTCCGGTGGCTTTCCAGCAAGCTACGACCACTATTCTCTTCCTCTACACCCCTTTATCGATCCCTCAGGCCCAAATTCTCCCATGCACGCTCAGTTTAAAGATATAAGCTCACAAATTAGGTTCCTCAACACTGGTTCAAACCCAGAATTCCAAAACCAATTTTCTGTTTTCTCTTACTCCCTCATTTCCCAGTTATTCCCTTGCCTTCCGATCATCTCTAACCTCTTCCTACAAGCCTTAGGAACACTCTAAAAGGCTTTAGATCAGAGGTTCTCTCTTTCTTTTCTCTTTTCTTTCTTTCTTTTCTCTCTTTCTCTCTCTCTTTCTGGTTTTTGCTTCGATTTTCCCTATGTTCCAGGCCACCTCTTACCCTTTACACTTCATGTTTCAAGTCCCCAAACATATCCTTTCCAGCAGCTACTTCTATTTTTACTCACAAACCTATTTTACCCTTTAAAGACTTAATAACTAAGTTTTCCTTCTTCCTTCATTTCTCTTCTTGTGTTTCTCTTTTAATTCAGCCCATATAACACACCAGAACTTGTTTACAAAATGTTTTTGGTGTTAAAATAATAAGTATAACATGTGTTTGAAGTTTTGTCAAAATCGGAATCCGAAAATTATTCACTGTTCGGTCGGTGCCCTAAATCGACTCCGAAACCTTGATGATTTTTACGGAACCAAAACCGTATGACATCGTCATAAAATTAGGGTTCCAAAACTCTTAAAATCATATAAATAAACATATCATAAAATATCAAAATCATTTGCTTTATATTTTCCGCGTTTTCAACATTTTTCAATCGAGCCAAAAATCTTAATTGGTCTCATTTATGTCTTTCGATGGTAAACAAACTTTAAACATAGCTTATTTTCTTATTTCATTTCATTCTTAATCATATTCAAATCATATAATTCATGTTTAAATCATAAATCAAATCATATATAATGCATTTTAAATGAAAATGCACTTTATGCATGAAATGATAACGACGTAGGCTAAGATTTGAGAGGTCACAACAGAAGCCTGCAAAATAGGAACAAAAGATTAGTAAACTAAAAAACATCATTTAAATTAAAACAGAATTGAGCTAGAAGAGTAGAAATAGGAGGAATTGGTTACTGTTACACTAATATAAATACTTGTATAATGTTAATCAAAGATATAGCAAAACAAAGTAATCCACTTCTATTTACTCTTATTCTCATTAGACTTGTTATCAAAAGCTTTTTATTTTTTTTCAAGTAAACAGCAGCAGATATGGTATGGAACATTAAGTATTTAATGAATAAGAATATCTTCAGTTTTTCTTTTAATCAAAAATCACTTTTAACTAGAAATTTCTCATTTTTTAAACTAGAAGTTACTTATTCTGCTAATAATGTCTACTTCTTAAAGGGTGAAGAATAGTTGTTGATGTTTATGATGAATATAAATCCAAGCTTGATGAGATGTCCAGAATTCCAATTAGTTCAATTTCTTTCTCTTAAAAAATGTTTAAATATTTTAAGTCTTGGTGCGTTTTAGGAATAATCTTAAAATTTTTCTTCTTCTTTTTATAAAAATATATTTTTCGGTACGTTTTAAATTTTTCGCTATGAAAAAAAAGAATTTAAATAATTAATTCTTAATTCTTAATTTCAATTTTAAAGTTATTAAGTAAATATCTATATTTTTATTTTATTTTTATTAATTCTAACTTAATTAGTTTTGATTTTTAGTGTATTTTAATTTTTAGTTTATAAATAAAAATTAATTAAAAAGAAAAATTAGAAAATAGAAGAAGTGAATTTAATTGGAAAAGAAAAGAAGGGGAAATTAAAGGGAAAATAAAAGAAAATGGTCTAATTGAGAGAAATTAGAAGTAAAGGGGAGGAATTAAAAGGAAGATAAAATGAAAAGGGCGTAATTGAAGGAATGAGGAAAATAAAAGGGGTTAAAAAGTAATTAAAAGAGAAAAGGAAGGGGGCACCAGTTAAAATGAAAAAACGATGTCATTTCGTTAAGGAATAAAACGACGCCGTTTCGTTAAATCAGCAGGCAAAAAAAATAGAAGAACAAAATGCGGCATATTAGTGAATACGACGCTGTTTTGTTAAATTAGCAGGCAAAAAAATAGAAGAACAAAATGCGGCATATCAGTGAATACGACGCGGTTTCTTTCTATTAAAAAAAAACAGAAGAAGATGAAACGCGAAAGGAAACAGAGGAAGATTGAAATCAAAATAGAGAGAAGGGAAAAAGAAGAAGAAAGAGAGACGGGAGAGAGAGAGAAGAAGGGAAAGAGAGGAAAGGAAGCAAAAATGGAAATTGGAAGCAAATCGAGGAAATTGAATGAAAAGAAGACTAAAAGGGATTGGGAATAGAGGCGGATGAAAACGCAGAAACAGAAGGGAAACACTCAACCTTTCACCTCGATCGTTGCAACCCACGCCAGAGAAAAGAAAGGGAGCAGTCAAGTTATCCCTTGGACCACAGTACAAAAATAGAAAAGGAAGGGGTTCAGAGTTGACTGAGAAGAGAGAGGGGGACAGAGAAGCAATTCAGAAGGAATTCTAGAAAGCAAAAATTAGAGGTGAATGCTGGAATTTTCGTAGGGTTTTCTTCTTAATTATTTTTTCCTTTTTTTTTTCTGGATTGGGTAGAGGGAAAAACCCCTCCATACTTCAAAATTAATTTGAAAGTAGAGAGGAATTGTAATTGAATTTTCTGGAAAAATTGTAGTTTAGGGTTAATCATTTGTTTCTGTAAGAGCAATTTGTTTTATGTAAGAACAAATTCTGGAATTTGAAGAGGAAGCCTACAGCTTGGAATTGAAACTGAGGGTTTAATTCTTGAGGTAACCATTTTTTTTTTTTCCAATTTTAATCTTCTATTTGACAATGTTGAGAAATACTTGGGAACCTGACTAATTAGTGGAACAATTGTTGTTTCTGTGCTGCTGGTTCATGTTTCTGTTGTTGAGTTTCTTTAAAATGTTGTTTACCTTTTGTTGTTTATGTTTATTGCCTGTTTAGGTTTATGTTTGGAATTGTCGTTTATTGCTTCGCTTATGTTCATAACTTAATTGTTTTTGCCGCTATTGAGTTGTGTGAGGTCGTGTTAAGCTGTCGTTGTTTGCAATTGATGTTAAGGTTTTTGTCTTGTTTACATTTATGTCGAAATCGTTGTTTATCATTTTGTTTTTGTTGAAGATGTTTTTACAGTTGTTTGTGTTCATATCAAAATTGTTTCTGCCATTGTTTGTGCTCATATTGAAGTTGTTTCTGCCACTGTTTACGTCCATGTCAAAACTATTTTTGTTGACGTTGATTACGTCAAACTGTGGACGTTAACGCTTACTGCATATGGTTATTATTCCTAGTATTGTTTGCTGTCCAGTTTTTCTTTTATTTTTTAGCATTCATGTTTATTAGTCATGTTGAGGCGGCCACATCCAAGTTTCAATCATTAATGAGCAGTCTCTTGGCTAAACGTTTTCTGCAATTAGTCCCATTTGTCAATGCCCCAATCATTAAACCTTTGTTGTTGTTGTTGTTGTTGTTATAGTTTGTTACAACCTAATTTTTTTAAAGTTTTCAAACTTTGATTTCAGTTTAATTGTGACTTGTTGTTTTTGAAATTTGCCGTTACTCCTATGTCCAACTGTTTTGCTATGTTCGTACTATTTTGTTTTGCTATGTTCGTACTATTGGGGTTTAGCTTGCAATCCATATTGTTGGCTTTTATTATAGGCTTAAAACAAAACTCAGAACAAATTGCGGTTGTTATTGTTCAACAGTTTGTTGCTCTGGAATTTTTGTCGTAGTTGGTACGTAACATTCTTATCTGGCTGCTGTTATGTGTTAAGCTTGGAAATGACAAATTTTGTTGTTGTTGCCTTCTCATATCGAATGTTGTTTGTTGCTACTGTGTTTAGGGGTTGTTGCTGTTTTCAGATTCTATTCCCCCTTTCGTGGGTTAACTTTTCTAGTTCATGTTAAGTCGCTAATGGTCAAACTCTTGCCTGCATGTGTTTTGCTCCTAGCTTACAGTTTTCAATGTCATTAAAATGTCTAATTCTTGTTCTTGACTGCTGCATGTTTGAAGTCTGGGAAAATGGTTCAAGGCCGTGGGTCCCAAATGATTTAAAATGTTTCTAGTTTTGCATATAAGTTATGGTTTTTGGTTTTGAAAGCTAGTTAATGTTTTTATCGCTGCTGTTTTTCTTGCATTTGAGGAAGAGTTTCATGCTTGATCCGAAATAATTTTATGCTTCTATGTGGTGTAATCAAATTGTTTTGTGATGTTATGAACTGTTTTGATAATTTTGATTGGAGTGAGGACTATTTCGGTAAAATAAGCAGATTCGGTGGACTTTTTTTGGATATTCTCGCATGAAAGGACTGTTTTGATATTTTCCGTAGAGGGAGGGCTGTTTCATGATTGTTGAACATTTTAGGGACTTTTTTGAATGTTTTGATATGTTTAAAGGCTACTTTGGTAATTTCAATTATTTTAGGCACTGATTTGTAATTTTTGCATGCTTTATATATTAATTTAGTAATTTTGCATATATGGTACTATTTTGGGATTGTAATTTTCCCCGTGGACTGTTTTAATAGTTGGCATGTTTAGAGGGACTTAAAAATTCTCTAAAATATGTGGACCAAATGTGTAAATTGCCATGACTTTGGCTACTGTTATGTAATTTGACATGTTAGTTTCAAGAATGTTTAATTTTATGTGATCGTAGGACACTTTGGAGTGCTAATAATTTATCTGGAGATTAAAAGGGTAAAGTAATTATATTAGGTTCAAAATGTAAATATTTTCTCTCAAAGAGAAAGAATGATTAGTTGAATATTTAACTTTCTGCAATTTAATTTCCGTATTTTACTACTTTATAGTTTGTGTTTGTGCGAATGACCTAAATCACTGACTAAGGAACATCGCTAGAATAATAAAACTGGTTTTCGTAATTAATAAAATTTAACTTAATTGTTGGAAACAAAATGGTTTTTAGAGACTGGTAAATCCGGACGTCAATCGAAATGAAATTTTGATCAGTATATCCAATCCTTTTACCCGAAAAATCTGAGTTTCATACCTTGCATTTCTTTTAAAAATAAAAACGGAGTCAACTTTTTGAAAAATTGGATTAATTTTCTAAAAATTAAAAATGGTTAACCTTTTTAAGATTGGCTAGATGCACAAAAATATTTTATCACTGTTTTTTTTTTTTTAAAATTCAAACTTCAAAATTAGACAAGAATTTGACTATAACTTAAAACGAATCAAAAATTAGTTTTTACTCTACTGCGACGTTAATAGAAAGTAAAAATTTTCTTTTTAATATTTGAAAAAAAAAACCACTTATTTTTATTTACGTGAGTTCTTTCAATATATAAGGTTGATTTATATCCATAATTTATGGTTATTAATAGTTCTTTACATGATAATTGTTTTTTATATACTGCAAAACAATTTATTATTCTTTTTTAAAAGACCACAATTAGTTAATAAGAACATGATTTATGGTTAAACAATAACATATCAATATTCAAAATATGAACATATCCTACATAGTAACTAATAGAACAAAACTCCGAGGAACTTTAATTTCTAAGATGTGATTAAAACCTGCTAGCAACTAACTAAATTGAACTAAACATAACCATATTAAGCAGATACATTTATCAGAAATTAAAAGGCTTAGATATAGAGATGGATATGAAGAACTACAAATAACAAAATAAGAAGCAAACCGTAAATAACGGCATGAACAAATATGGAAGCAATGCTTGTTTTCATGTTCATGAAATCAAGAGGTCTCTCCTTCCCTGGAATCTGAATCACCCATCCCGGTGATAAAAATGCGAATAGCGCAGCGGCTATGAGCGGAGCAGCCCAATCATGCATTCTTCTTTCTTCTGGATCAACTCAAAAACAAAAATTAGAGATGTATATGAAGAAGGGAATAGGATTCTCTAGCAAGAAAGTTGCAAAGCTAGTATAAAGCATCAAATTGTTATATGCTTTATAGATTATTGGATAAGAGAAAGAGTGTCTTTTTGGGTATGCATAGATGCCAATTGGCGATGAATTTATGGTTTGTAATCAATTACAGGGTTTGATAAAGCTGAGAATTTTGCTTTGGTGGAAGCCACTATTACCACCATAATTGGTTTCAATTTTTTAATTCCATTATTGTTGCCTTAAGCTTTTTCACAATAAGGACTAGACTTTAGTCAACAATAATTACCATGCTAATTTATTATAATCAAAATAACCTTTCCTAAACTTATTAAATTATTTACAACATTTGATATATATATATAAAATTATCAATTCCATAATTTGTGCAAGTAATTGTAATAGAATATATGGAATTTGACAGGAAACTAACAACTTTGATTGATATGGAAAGAGGGATAACATAAAACTAATGAAAAATTGAAAATCATGTAGTCATTTCTTTCCTAGGCAAACTTATAGAATGAAATGTCTATTATTATAGATAAATTAAATTAACTTTTTATTATTATTTATGAACGGAATATTCTAGACATATTCCAACTATGGGCGGCTCTAGTTCGGAGGTAAATATTTGACCTTAAGTTTTAAGTGGATGCGTATATAAAGAAATTTGACTCACGAACTTATTTCTTACCAACTCACATGTCCTTAATAGAAATAAATAAAATTTAAGTTACCTTAACTCTTTAAATAAAAATTCAAAATAAAATAATGTGATTAAAAAAAATCATTACTTTAAGAACTGAAATTATTAAAAGTACTACATACGTCTAGAAAGGCGGAACAATAATTTGTAGAGTCAAATGTCAATTGATTCGTCTAGGTAATAAAAGATTAAAAATATTCCCACGTATACCTAATAATTCTAGGACATACTACTGCAGCACTTTGGCATAACGTAGTGCCGCCTTTAGTTTTATTTCTATCCCATGGAGAGAAGTTATGTCTTCGACATTTTGTTTATCCTATTTATTCATTTGTAAATTTAATAAAACAAATTGCTAAATACATAGTAACCTTATTAAATTGATTACATATATATATAATGAATTACATATTGACGGTATGTAAAAAAATCAATTGACATAGTGTGCTCCAAGTACATCGGGGCCCATGGATCTTAAAGTTATCGGGGTTTAAGGTTTCTAAGTGTGAAAGTTGACCGCCTAGGGACTGGATGCTACTGAGGTCAATCCGTGCGCAACCCTTTGTGAGATCTCAGGGTCACAACTTGCATTTGAAGTCTCCTGCAGGTCGAACTCCATAGATTGGTGGACATAAGTCTAAACTTCGACCTTATTTTGTATGGAATGTGCGACTCCCCCTTGGGGTGGGTAATCTGTCGGGTCTATTTCTAAGGGTGGCTTACAAATGTCCCCGCTCTCAAGTCCAAGTTATTACATGTCTTGATCAATGAGATTTTGCTGATCCTTGACTTGACCGGAAGATATGTGGTGTTGAAAATCCCATATACCAATCTCCGAATATGTCGATCTAGTGTCTCTGCACAATTACCTCCTTATCCCTTACTTTTATCATCAAAACCCAAATACTCGTAATTTTAAAGGGTAATAATTTCGGATTTCCATTGTCATTTTTCCACTATAAATATGTTTGTTAAGACCTTCGATTTCATTATCTTCTAATAATGTTGCTTTTGAAATCAATGTCGGTTATCAGACTAGCCCTTCAGCCTTTAAATCCTCGGGCCTCTGCACACGATAGCAATAAGTTTTTCAACACCAAGTCCTTTTCCCTTGGGTATACTCTACTATCATATTAGTAGGTCGCTTATGTGAGGCGTTCAACAACTTGAAGCTTAGGGTAACCCCTAGATTTCCTCTAGAGGTAACCTCTACTTGTTGTAGAGTATGTCTTCCTCAGAAGGGTGAGATGTGTGTTTATAAACAAGGAAAAAAGCTTTAGGCCAACTTTGTGGAGTATTAGAGGTTGCTTGATGAACTGTACAAGTCTCTAGTCTCCTCTAAATTGAGATAGCAGGACCTCTTCACCCCCTTCAAAAGCCGACCCTCCCTCCTTAGCCTAGGTCTTTGGGAGGGTTAACCTTAAGGTCACTATTATGGTTCTTATATCATCGATTTAACGTCAGTTCACTAGTACTCTAATTCAGTAGTCCCTGTGGAGAAAATAATCTTTTATTCTATAGGACAAATCCATTAAAACTTGCGGAATAGCAGGCATGCAATAATAGCGTGAACAAGTTTTTCGCTCCGTTGTCGGGGACTGGCAACAAAATTGATATTTGTTTTAAAATTGATAACGTGATTAATGAAGAATTTTTCTTTTCTTTTACTTACTATTCTCTCTTTGATTTATGACCAGGAGCAGTAGTGCGAATCATCTACTATTAAATCTGAAAATTGAAAGAACTACTAGAACATTAAGAAGAGAAAATCCTAGATATCAAAGGAGAAGTCGTAGCATGGATCCACAAAGACAAAATCAAGCAAAAGTAATACTAGTTCCTCCAAGTGAAAGAAAAAATCCACCAAGGGTAACCTTGATGGATCTGAATTTCCCAACCTAGGAAAGATTGCAAACATCTGTAGTCAGGCCACCTATTAATGCAAATAAAGATCCTCATGAACATTTAAGCAATTTCATAGAAGTTTGTGACACATTGAGAATTAATGGAGTCTCAAAATATGCAATAAAATTAAGATAGTTTCCATTTTCTCTCAGAGATAAGGCGAAATTATAGCTACACTTTATGCCAGATGGATCTTTCACTAGATGGGAAGATCTCAATAATGCATTTTTATGAAAACATTTCCCACTTGGAAAAATTTCAAAATTTCACAATGAAATTTCCAACTTTCAAATGAGAGATGATGAAATTCTTTATGAGGCCTGGGAAAGATATAAAGATTTGCAAAGGAAGTGTCCGCACCAAGGATACCAAAAATCTTTCCTCATTTAACAATTTTTTGATGGACTTTTTCCAAGTATGAAGAATGCTTTAGATGCAGCAGATGGAGGTCAATTTTTGCGAAAGACTGTCGAACAAACTGTAACGTCCTCTCTTATACCTTACGTTATAAAGTATGTCATTTTTTTTATAGATATATCATCTTTTAATTCGCACATGAACCTATTCAAATTCAAATATTAAACAGTATATAACAAACATAAACCAAACATATCTCAAACATAGACCAAATATTAAACATACATATTTTTACATTCTATATTTACATAACGCTATGCCATATTATCCCAAAACTTAATAAACATATATATACATGCCAAACCAAAGAAGTAATGCTATACAGGAATAGCATTAATCAAAATTCTATATGCAACCGATACAGATCATGTGATGTGA
>CANUEY010180220.1:0-19500 GCA_948099555.1 Croton setiger
GGCTTGAGAGAAGTTTGAAATTTGAATGATTTCTCCGTTTGGCTTGAGAGAAGGTTTAAAATTTGAAGGAATTCTCCATTTGGCTTGAGAGAAGGTCTTAAAACGTGAATGGATTCTCCATTTGGCTTGAGAGAATTTTGAGATTTGGATGATTTCTCCGTTTGGCTTGAGAGAGGGTTTAAAATTTGAAGGAATTCTCCATTTGGCTTGAGAGAAGGTTTAAAATTTGAAGGATCTCCCCATTTCTTCTAAGGAAGCTGATTGAATCTCCTCATTTCTTCTAAGGAGGTTGATTGAATCTCCTGACTCATAACTAATACTATTTTCTCTCAATCACTCACATATTTTGCATGTATATATTAGATGATGGATCATCATGTAAGTGGTTCCTTTCTCTCTATAACTACATTCTCTACATCTATTTTCTCTTTTCTTAAACAAGATACTAATATAAACATCGAAGTGGACTCAAAGTCCTACCCCTATTACCTTTTTTCATTTTTGTAGGTTAACCTATGGTTGCTTGATTTTGTTGCGTTCAACAAGATTGATTTATATATTGATAGGTACTTAAAAAATAATTATATATTGATAGGTATATAAAATTCAAATTTATATACTGACCCTTATATAAATATCAAATTTATATATTAAACACTATATAAATATAAAATCTATATATTTTAGGGACTTAAATGAACTTTTCACTCATATTCTTCACAAGTCCTTTAATGACAGAAGTACTTTTTTGTAATTTTTCACAAATTTTGTACTATCAACCAAATTAGACAAGTGAATATATCAAATTGAAGGTCTTGATAAGAAGTCAAAGTATGGTCTCAAATATGTTGTCTGACCACTGTAAATCTGTAAAAAATTAAACAAAAAATTCGAATACCCATAGTTAAAACGGACTGTCGGAAAAATGGTGACCGTATTCATCAAATTATATATCAAATCGAAGAGAGAAGTCAGTTTATGGTGCCGAAATTGCTGATCGGCTGCAAAGTTGCTGGTGGTGGTCAATTGAAGATAATGATGGAAGAAAGTTACGTTAAACATGTTTTCAAGTTTTCTCTTTTTTTATTTTTTTTTTCAATTGAAAAAAATAAAATAAAAAGTATAATAGTAATTACATTAAAGAATACGTTATTTGCTTAATTTATGAAAATATTTGTTATTTACTACATGCCAAACTTGAAAACTTGCTATGCTATTTACTAAAATTTCCCTTGATAAAGTAGAATAGTTCCAATCTTTATTTCTAAATATTTTAGGTTAATTGAGTTTAGATAATTTGTTAGACAATTATATTTTTGGTTCCGTTTGCATTTCTGGTTCCGCCACGAACACGAGGGATGTAAATATCTATATTGAAAAATAAGTGGATGTGAGAGTAAATTTACTCAAATGCTGAGAACCTAAAAGAAAATTTTCTTAGAGAAAAAAAAGTGAAACAAAACCATACGACGCAAACTCATGGAGAACAAACCATCGTTAAACTTAAACCCTAGACAAATAATCGGAACACTAAACCCCTAATTAGAGAATTTCCAATTACTAAATTGCAGAGAACAATCACAGGAAGGAGTAACAAGAAGAAGACATAAACTCATGGATGCAAAAACGAAGCTGAAAAGGGAATGCGAAGAAGAAAATGAATCTAACAAAAATTCAGAAATATTCGCATCCTGCTCTTTCTCCAGTCTAGGTCTCCATCCAACCCTCTGCAACGAGCTTCAAGGTCTTTCTCTGTGCAGACATTTATTTCGAATTTCTAGCTTTCTGGTTTACTAATTATGTATGCAAAACAGAAATATTAGGTTTTGAAGCTCCAACTGTGGTTCAGGCTCAAGCTATTCCTGTTGTTCTTTCTGGTTGTCATGTGTATCCTTTATTTTAATGTACTTTTATTATGTAACATAGTAACTTTATTGAATTGCATTATTCTTCTCAAGTTTATCTTCTCTTTTGGGTGCCATTTCCTTTGTTTTTTCTTAATGAAATAATTCATAGACTCGTTAATGCGGCTACTGGTACTGGAAAAACTGTTGCTTATTTAGCTCCAATTATTCATCACCTACAGAGTTACACTCCAAAGATTGATCGCAGCCAAGGAACTTTTGGTATGTGCCTTCTCTTTAGTTTGCGATAATGGCTTGAATCTTAGTTAAGCTTGGAATTGCAGACATAAGTGTTTGACTGTATCTGTATTTTACTCCTACTGCATGTATTTCTACTTTATTTCATCACTTATCTCAATTTAATTTAATTGCTATCCTGGTCGCAGCGTTGGTCCTTGTTCCAACGCGTGAATTGTGCCTGCAGGTTTATGAGATTCTGCAAAAATTGTTGCACCGTTTTCACTGGATTGTTCCTGGATATGTAATGGGTGGCGAAAAAAGGACCAAGGAGAAAGCTAGGCTGCGGAAAGGTAAAAACATTTATTGTTCTATTATCTTAGCTTTTGCTCTGGGATTCATTCTTCACAAATTGTTATTATTGAAACTGTCATTTACTGCACTAGCTATATGTAGGAATGCTAGGTTATTGCAGCAGGATTATATACCCAAAATTACCATTAAGTAAAAAGAATTCAAATTCTCAAGCTATATGCTTTGTGTTCTCCTAAAAGTTTATGGATTTTCCTTGTCTCAGAAAATTATTTTGCAGATTATATATGCTTAACACATTCTTTAAGTACTAGGATTTCTTTTATGAAATAAAATGAATAATGCTTGAAAGATGATGAAGGCTCATTTATTGAAACATTGATTGAGTGAGAAGTTTATTTTACAATGTTGACTTGTTCTTTTAATTTTATGTTTAATTTAGGTAAAACAGAGTACTGATTGTTGCATTGTGCCTCATTTCAGGTATATCAATTCTTGTTGCAACTCCTGGGCGCCTTTTAGATCACTTGAAAAATACATCATCATTTACACACTCAAATCTGCGATGGATAATATTTGATGAAGCGGACAGGTAGGATTTACAATAGGTTTTGAGTTACCATCTTTGCAAAATCTGCAGTACTGTGCTATATAATTAACATTGATTAAGCGTCTTTTTAGAATCTTGGAATTAGGTTTTGGCAAGGAAATAGAAGAGATACTGGATCAGCTGGGCTCTAGGTTAAGTGAAAATGTTTCCAAGGGAAATAAAAATTCAAGCATCTCTCATTCTCGGAGACAAAATCTGCTATTATCAGCTACCTTAAATGAAAAGGTAAACCATCTTGCGAAGATTAGTTTAGAAAATCCAGTTATGATTGGTCTTAGTGACAAGAAAATTCAACTGGATCAATTAGTTGATCATACTGAATCTGATGAGGATGATGAGCAAGAATATCCCAGCAAAGTAACTGATTCTTCAACTGAAGATTATAAACTTCCAGCTCAGTTGGTTCAGAAGTATGTGAAAGGTAAACATCATTTGAATGTTCGCACTTGTGAACTTTGCAGCTATTATCTGATTGAGAGACCTAACTGAAATTCTATGCAGTGCCCTGTGGTTCACGGCTTGCAGTACTTCTTTCTGTTCTAAAACATCTTTTTGACAAACAAGCTTCCCAAAAGGTAGGTTACATTCCAAGTTTGAACTTGTTCTTTGTTACATTAACTATGTATAGCCGTTCCTTTAGTCTTTGACTTTCCATCTGCAGCATTTAAAGTTATTATCACATCCCCAATTTCTCCTCTTTGACTGTTTTGCATAATCTTCTCCGTAAGTTATTTGTTCGTTTGCTTGTCAAGCTCACCACATGCTCTTTACAGATTGTGGTGTTCTTCTCAACATGTGATGCGGTAGATTTTCACTATTCTTTGTTAAGTGAATTCCGCTTGTTGCCCAATTCACAATCAGAAGATGAGGTTTCGGAGATGTTTCTGAAATGTAAAACATTTCGGTTGCATGGGAGTATGAAGCAGGAAGATCGACGAAGCACATTCCAGGCCTTCAAAACTGAGAAGTTGGCACTTCTTTTGTCCACAGATGTAGCAGCTAGAGGCTTGGATTTTCCAAAAGTTAGATGCATTATACAGTATGATTCTCCAGGAGAGGCTACTGAATATGTTCACAGGTAGTTGATCTGCATATTTCATTTTCTTACCAACTTTATATGTATGCTCTGGTATGCTTTTAGGCATTCTGGTTTAGACTGGATTGACAGTTCTGCATGATTTGATCTATGACTCATGGTGCAGGGTTGGTAGGACAGCTCGATTGGGTGAAAAGGGGGATTCCTTGCTATTTCTACAGCCAGTTGAAGCGGATTATCTACAAGACCTGGAAAAACATGGTGTGTCACTGACAGAGTTTCCCATCCTCAAAGTTTTGGATAGTCTCCTGTTGTATGGACAGACTCACCGCGCCAAGAAGTTTGTTTTTTTAGATTTGCATCCCTGGGTGTTATCTGTACAAAAGGCACTTGAATCGTTTGTCTCAGCACGAGTAAGTACTTGGCTATAAGGGAATTTTTTTTTTTTGTTTTAACTTGGGTATATTTTGATTTGATTTGCGTCTTAGAAGCTGGAAATTGATTTTTTTTTTTTAAATTTTTTATTGTTAATTTTTCTTCAGCCAAGGATGAATAAGCTGGCCCAGAGTGCTTTTGTCTCTTGGGTGCGGGCATATGCAGCTCACCGGGGAGAGCTGAAGAGAATATTTATGGTGCAGAAAGTTCACTTGGGGCATGTTGCTAAAAGCTTTGCCTTGAAACAACAACCATCCTTGGTAGGAAAATCATTCCAAAAGCAATCAAAAAAGAGGATGAGGGATCAGAAGCAAAATGGGCTGTCCAAAAGGAGGAAGATAACCGGTAAAAGACGAACGTGATGCAGAACAGATTTTACCGCCATTTACTGCTTAAAGACCAAGAGAAGAATTCAAAAAAGAGGATGAGGGATCAGAAGCAAAATGGGCTGTCCAAAAAGAGGAAGATAACCAGTAAAAGATGGAACGTGATTAGGAATAGATTTTACGGCCACTTACTGCTTAAGATCAACAGGAGAATGAGGCAGTATTTCTGCATTTTTGTGTTGAGTTTAATTATGGATATAAAGAATTGATGATTATGACTTGAAAATCATACAAGTATGTATACATATGAGATCTGATTAGAAAATTATGTTGCATTTGATAAATATAGTAATGCGTAAAGATTATACTATTTGTCTTCTAATCATTGGCTACTTCCATTAAGAATCGTTCAGGGTAGAATTCCCTTAATCAAGCAATAACGAATGTTTGAATTAAAATTTGGTTATATTGAAGCCAGGGGGCACAACACTAAAATTTCTACACCGTGGGTGTTACAGAATGATCAGTCCAAAGTAGAAAAAATCAAGCCATCCCATCAGATACTGAAAATTTTCCACTTTCAACACAATGAGAAAGGCAAGGACAAGTAAAAAAGTTACAATAGCAGAAAAACAGCCAAAACTTCTCTCACGTAGTAGTTTTCTTCTTCTCCCTTACAAAAAAATATTCTATAGTGTTTTCACTATATGATGATATTATGCTACTTCAAGTATGATGCTCTGGGAATGTCCAGTCTTGTCTTGTGTAATTCATTCTATTTGCAATACATTATAATGTTATAGAGATGATTCAGCATTGCGTATAAGCCTTTCCTGGCCATTCATACCTGTCAAACCAATATATGATGATCTTCTCTTGCTTCTATAACCTTTTCCTTTCATTCCCTTACTTCTACGTCCTAAAAATACCATGAACATCAGAGTTATGAAGCCAAAACCGCAAAGTGCCCATAGAACAATCACCCAGAACCTCAACGAACTGAAGAGTCCGTCTGTTGGAGCAGGTACAGATGATTCCTCCTGAGAATGTACTTTTGGCATAGGGTTGCTTCTAACACCATTACTTTCATCAATCCTGCCAAATTTCCTGGAACTTACAGATTGTTTGGTTGTATCCAAAACTGAGTTGGACAATGAGCTAGGATCAGGGCAGTTTCTCTTCTTATGATGCAGAAGAAGTGCTTCATTTAATTTCCTCGCACATTCTATGCTAAGTAGGTCTCTGTTTAAGAGGCCCACATCAGTATGATTAAGTGACGAAGGATCAGGAGGATCTGGAAACTTAGCCCAGCATTTGTTAACCACATCAGTCTCTCTCCAATTCGCCTTGTCAAAGCTCCAATGTCCAACCTTAAATTCTAACCCATAATGGAAAACTCTGTAGTTGACACCAGGCTCAGGAACATATCCTGGGTATAATAGTATCTCTTTGCTTATAACATGTCGTAGTTGCAACTGCATGTGCAAAGATTAAATGAATAGAATGTAACAGAACATTAGTTTCCTACAGTGGACTAAAATCATCAGAACAAAAAAACATTCAAAATTGATGTTCATTTTCTCTAAAGAACAAAAATGAAATAAGTCAATTATGGATATTTAGCCTGCCCTCCTCACATGATATGGGAGACTTCTAAATATAGGATTTTTCCCTACAGTAATCAATATAACATTACAAATTTATATATAAGGAGTTTACTGCAAAGTGACGTACCTCTGCTGCACCAAAAGAGTAGCCATACATCTCACTAATCCAGCCAGACTCATATATATCTCCAGTTATATTTGTGGCATAATGAGCTTTGTCTGCTCGGACTTCCTCAGTTTTAAGCAACCACAGAATAGCAAATTTTCGAAGATCTTCTATATGCATGACTATCACACCACCAACCTTGTCGCAAGCATCAGGGTGTCTCGTATGGAGTTGTGCAAGCACATTGTCACAACCAATAAGATAGCTGACATGCATAAATTTTAATTTATCAGCCAAAAATCTCATTTATCAAACTAAAAGCCCGCATGCACAGTAGCAGCATTAACGAGAGAATGAGTCACAAACAAAATCTTAATAACGAACAGCTGCAGCATACAAAAACTGAAGGGAACTGAAACTTTTTGACTTACTCGTAGGGAGTTGAAACTGGATGGCCACGTGCTGCTTTGAACTCCCAGGGTGTAATTGGACCCCTCAAGATCATATCAGCATCAAGAATTACTATGAACTCGGCATCTATATTTGCATGATTAAGCCAGTGAAGCACAGCAGCTGGTTTATTAATCGCCGGGTACCTGATAAAAGAAAGATTTGGAATCGTATTCTATGAAATCTAATCTATTTTCATCTTTTTGATTTACCACACTTGTTAGGTAAGCAAAGAAGACAGAATTAATTGGTGCAATAACAAATCTCAGGCAAACATGTACAAACAACTGAATCAACATTTTGGGACAGCCACTACAGAGAATTGCCAAAATGGAAGACGGATTCTAGATTCCCGAATCCCACAAATCAGCCTACGACTAATCTTTTCTAGTTGTGTAGTTGGACAAAGGTTCTATCAGTCATTTCCATATTTTTAATTTGATTATATGTCTAAGAGTTCATTACCAAGCTTTTCAAGTAAAACATGATCCCAGGATTTCTTTCAGAAAACACAGCTCCTCAACATTTTGTTTAATGCAGCATTGACGTGGCTTAAACTGAAAGGCAGGAATGCATAAGGGTATACACATAATGTCAAGAATCAAAACAGTATAAAGAATGATCAGCAGTGCCAACTAATGAAGGCAAATGAAATACATATGAAGTGAACAAAATTTACCAATCGCCTGTTAGAGGATGCCGGCTCATTGAAGGAACATAATGTGTGGGAGAGAGATCATGGCCCTTATACTGCTTTAACTCTTCATCTGTACAACTAAGGAGCCGTGTGATATTTCCAGGCTGGCCACTTTGGTGGAAACTATGTACAAGGCCTACAGTCTGCCAATCAAAATAAGGGGTACATTCTGTGGAAAATATGGTGTGGATTTTTGGATATGGTTTTGAAGGTTCATCAATGGCTTGCTTGTCTTTTGTAGTTTCCTCAGTTTTTGAACTGTCAGGAGTAAGAAGTTTAGGCCGAGTTAATTCAGCAAAAGTTTTGCTCTTTAAAAAGCTCAAGTATTTTGACCATTTGGGCTTTGAGCATCCATTTGCAGCATGTTGCAATAAGAGACCTTCATTTAAAGTGTTTATACACTCTATACTCAAAAATAGTTCACGTCTTTTATTTGGATATGTTTCCATCAATTTTACCTGCAATTACAAAATGATATTTCATAAAGTTTGAATAGTAACAAATCCAATATTAGCCAATAAAATCAATGTATAAAAACAAAAATTTTTGATATTTTTACGATATATACTTGATAATGAAGCAACAAGTGCAGAACCTATGCTTTGAAAATGCTCAGCAAGTTTCTTCAGAACACAAATAAATAGGTTGATCTATCAAAAGACGTTACTAAGTTTAGCATCTTGGTTCACATACCTCTCTAGGGTAAGGAGGCTCAGGGAACAACCGACCACAATCATAAACAATATCATCTTCATGGTGCTCCAATTTACTGAAAGACCAATTTCCCACTTTAAATGGCAAACCGTAGTGAAGTAGAATAGGTTGAACACCTTCTCTTGGAGTATAGCCTGGGTAGATCATTAAGTCATCATTTATCTTGTGCCGTAGTCCAACCTGAAAATTAGCAAAAACCAAAAATCAATATGGCAGTAGAAATCTCAAGTCCAGTAGGAAACAGCAAGACAATAACTTTGTTTCAAGAACTACTTACTTCTGCAGCACCAAATGAGTAGCCATACATCTCACTTATCCAACCTTGACCATATATGTCACCAGTTATATTGGTTGTCCAGTGGGCTTTATCTTCACGTACTTCTTCTGTCTTTGAAAGCCACACGGGTGCTAATGCTCGAAGATCATCAATATGCATGGCCAAAAGCCCACCAACCTTGTCACAGAGTTCAGGGTGCTTCGTGTGCAATTGAGCCAGAATGTTGTCACATCCAACCAAGTAACTGAACGGAAATGGATAACATCAATGCAGTCAATACAAGGAACATGTATATCCCTTTTAGCATTACAGGCAAGACATTTATTACACAATAAGGCAATGAAAATAACAATTTGATCAATAGATCTCTAAGAAGGTTCAAAATGCCACCCAGAACCTAAGAAGAAAACAATCCAATTGTAAATTATTCATGTTGCACTGAAAAGTGTACTTTAGTCCAAGCCAGAAGAATGTCAAATTCAAAAAGTGTATTATTTCTTTCTTATAAAAAAAAAAGTAACAATAAAATAAAAATAAAAATAAAAATACAGAAGCAAGAGAAGGTTATTTGGTAGGGAAGCCACTAATAGTGGGAAATGCAATACCAAGAAAACTGCATAGATAACTATTGCTTAAGCACACTCATCAAGGGAGAAAACTCATTTCAGTTCAAAACACCTTTGATTGAGATAAAAATTAGTACCCATAATATGCAGCAAGAGGCCATCCTTTCTCTGCACCAAGTTCCCAAGGTATAATTGGACCTCTAATGACCATGTCTGCATCAAGAATTACAACCCAATCGACATTATCTGCATCTTTACTATGTTTCAACCAGTGAACAACTCCAGCAGGCTTGTTGATTGCAGGGTACCTGCAAAAGAACAGAAATACAGCGCTTCAGTATCTTGTCTTGCCACCACTGGAAGGAAACTCCAAAAGAACTTCAAATTTCATATACAGTTCTTAGAGGAAAAAAAATGCATCTGAAATACAGGCGAATGAAACTATAGCTAAAAAGACTCTGCAATAAACTTGGCAACATCATGAGAAACATTTGAGCATTGAGAATAGAAGTGGGAAATGGGAGCAAATTCTATTTGTACATTGCAAATGAAGAAGAGGTAAAATTAAACTTGAAAAGAAAAAAAAAAAAAACCAACCCAGAAATACGATGAACTAACTTTTTCAACAATGCAGTTTTACCGAGGAGTCTGTTATGTAGTAAAGTATGGCAATGATGCATCATTAAAAGGCAGAAACTTTGACCTTCATTTATATTCAAATATAACATCCGATCCAACCAAATGGTATGCTTCAGAACAAAATTTTGATAGAATCATTCAATTAGAATTACAAACCATGGCATTCAAACCTTCGGTGCAGGCAGAAGAAAAATGGAATAAAATGAAACAGAAACCAACTATATAGCATTTAGCAGAACCAACTCTAAATGCCTAACAACAAATAGAAAGCTTATATTTTGATTGAGCAAAAGCATTGATTATTGAATGCCAAAAAGGTGCACATTTGAATAGCCTCCAATCCAAGTATCCAACTCGAATTTCAAAGCAAAGAAACAACTGATTTAACTTATAGAGAAAAGCAAGTCATAACTCATAAAGATCATGAAACAATCCAATTGAGAATCAAACCACAATGTCCATTCAACTTTAACTTTAATACTCAAGTAACAACCAAAAATTACACATATACTCACCAGTCGCCAGTTCTGGGGTGTCTGCTCATGGAGGGCACCTCCATTGTAGGAGCTAAATGCATACCTCTGTAATTCTTCTTCTCCTCCTCCGTACAGCTCAATAATCGGGTAATTGGACCCGGCTGCCCGGCCTTCCTGAAGCTATGCATCAGCCCCACCGTTTGCCAATCGAAGTAATTCTGGCATTCCACTGAGAATAGAGTATGGATCCTGTAAGGAGCCTCCTGACCCGTTTCCGAACTCGACCCATTATCAACCCAAAACCCCATTATCAAAAAAACCAATATCAAAACCATGAAGTTTGCCATCGTAGCTCGAATTCAGGCCAGATTCGTGATGGCTTCTTCCAAGGATCTAAGTTTCATTGATTTGAAGAGAAATTCAAAAGTCAAACACCGAACTTGTTGAATTTTCTCTTCGTTTTAATAATAGTTTAATGATGATTAGGTGAGTACGAGGAGAAGCATAGTGGATGTAGTAATTTAATGATCGATGATAGAAAGTAGTAATAAATAATTATTAAGTAGTCAGTTATGTAATTGTGTTTGATCCCTTATCTGCATTGAATATTTGGTTTTGATGATGACATGAATCATCAGGTCTGCACTGCACTCTCCAGTTGAACAACTCTTATATTTTCGCCACCAGCAACCAGACAGGGATTGTTCAAACGACATCACTCTCAATTTTTTTTTTTTTTTTAATCTCCCGAGTGTTGTAAAATAAGCCCAGCCGATTATTTTGAAAGTTTAAGTTAGAGGTGGCCACCGGCCGGGCCAAACCGGTTACGTGCCGCGATCCGTCGGGCCATAGGTTGATGGAGAATGAATCTAAACCGACCCACTGAATCGTTGGTTAACTGGTAGGCTGGTGTTAACGGACGGTTCCATGGCGATCAGGTTAATCGGCAGGCCGCCAGTGATTCGGCTGGTTATTTTATTTTTTTTTTAATTTAAAAAATAAGAAAAAAGGTTAATCAGCGGTTCGAAGGTACGGTTTGTCAACGATTCCGGTTCAATACGATTCACAGTTCGAAAATAACTTGAACCTTAACCGGTCCATCCCCCTAATGGTTTCGATTACGGTTCGAACGGTTTCGATTTGATGGCGGGCAGAAACCGACGGGCCAAACAGACCAAACCGACGGGCCTAAGAGGTAGGGGATGATTTGTTTTATAAATTTTAGGATGTTGAATTATTTAATAAAATTTAATATTAAAATATCTTAAACATCTCTATAATAAATATTTTTAAATATAAGAATAAAAATATAATATAAATTATCCATAAATATAAGGGTTATTAACAAATTAGCACAAAACTTTACCTAAAACTCATTAATGCCAAATCTACCCTTCAGCTTATTAGTAGAGGTTGACGACAAATGCATGCTTAAAATCATCTTCAAAATCACGATCTGCCTAAAACTTCTCCAAAAACAGCCGATCATCTTCAAAATCACGATTTCCTCCCAAAATTGTAACATCTCTACTTGTACTCTTATGTCATAAAACATGTTATTTCTTTTAAAACGTTCTTAACATGTCACAAAAGAATGTCTATGCTATAAGTCTCCACAGAGATCCAGCATATGAGCAACACAGACACACAAGCACTATTAACATATAATAATTCTGCATGTAATGCAATGACGTCTACCATGCATATGACATGTCATACCTTATTTACTATACCATATATTAGTTTAATCAAAGGCATTAATAGATTACAAACCATATGACCAAAATCTACATGATAAGATGATTCTATTGATGCAAAGCGAGAGAGAGATCCTAAACTTCAACTGATTGACCCTGGGGAATGATGACGGAATTGACACTGTCAGTTGCTCCAAAGAAAACCTGGAATCATGTAAAAGTATTTTAATGAGTTGCGAACTCAGTAAGTGCAAACTATGCCATATAAACAAAGCAATAATTCATAATTGCAAAATATTAAACAAAACCTGTCATAGGCAACTTATCGCATAGGACTCCTCTTATTCAATAAGTCACGGATACTATACTCTGTGTTACTTACATATCCATATATTAGTCAACACATGATCATATACAAGTGTAAACACAACATATAAATCAAACATGTAATTCGGTTATCATAACTTAGCAAAATAGCATGATTCCAAATCTTATTCATCATATATAATCATGGGGTAATTACTTTTGGGTCTCTGAGGTTTGGCCTAACATACTCGTAGGTCCCTCTATTTTGGAAATTATATCAACGGGTCCCTAACTTTTGAAAAAATAGACTCTCAGGTCCTTCCGTCCACTTTGGCCGTTAGTCAACGGAAAAGTCAACGTTTTTTTTCAAAATGACAAAACTACCCTTTGGTTTATTTGAATCAGTCCATCCTAATTATTAAATCAAACCTGTGGGTCTCACTTACTATAAAAATTAAAAACAACCAAACTAGAGCTCGGAACCTGAGACCTTTAGCATATTATGCTACATGATAACCAACTACACCACAACACCTTTAGTGTGTTAGATTGACGTGATAATATTTTATTGTGTAAAACACAACCATTCACCTTTTATCACTATAGCAATTATCTATTATTTCAATTAAGATTTTATTAAATAATTACATATTTATTTTTTTATCATCCTAGACAAGTTTGAAAGTTAGAAGGGAAAGTTTAATTTTTCTGAAAAATTTAAAAGAGTTTATAGAAAATTTAGTGTTTATTTGGAGAAATTAACATGTCTTTCCTTTCATATCGTAATTACCCCTATAATCATATTCATATCGTAAGATGCGTAATGACATGTCTTTCCTTTTTCTTTAGTTGTGATTCATGGACCAAGTGTTGCCCCGGGAATTTCACCGCAAAAGATTCTCTGACTGAATCCAGTGAACATGTAAGACCCGGAATACCGTCGATCATAGGGATCCAAAAATCAACCTTTCTCTGTAAGATCCAAAGATCACTCTGTAGCATATAGGACTCATAGGTCTTTCTATATCATATAAGACCCGTAGGCCACTCTGTAGAAACTGTAGGTTTCATTTGGTGAAATCTGCAAACACTGGCTACGATATCATAACGCTTGTAATTAAGTCCTGTGGAAATGCATTTATGCAATATACATTTCATAATAATATCTCCCACAAAAACATGTGACCGGGTTTCAATACCGGTTATAACAACATATATATCTCTCTACTATCAGATCATATAATTCAACTGGTCGGATTTCAGTATCGACTCAGGAACCATAAATATCGCAAATCATATAGCAAATATCTCTAAGTGACCGAGCTTCAGTAGCGGTCCAAACAAGTCAATAAAACATCTCTAAGTGACCGGCTTCAATACCAATCCAACCAGAATAAAACATATCATCTCTTTTCCATATAACACAGTTGACCGGGCTTTAGTACCGGTCTAAACAGCTCAATAAAATTATAACATCTCATTTTTATATATCACAACTGACCGGACTTCATTACCAGTCCAGACAATTCAACAATATCATATAATTTCATTTCCATATTTCACAGATGACCAGGTTTCAATACCGGTCCAGACAGTTCAATATAACATATTTAACAATAACACAAAGTCATCTCTACACATATAAGTAAGTGGGTTTAACACTTACCGTACTGTTGTAAGCTCGTTTGGGTCTCGGGTAATTCACTCCGCCCTGTTCGAGAATTCGATGCTCCTATAATGCATAACATAGCAACGATAGTTAATCAAATAAGTCATCTATATGTGCTATGATGCATGATTAAATATTTAATTCTCTGATTTAATTGAGTTTTAAATTCAATCCGTATAATTTTCTATGATTTAAAACTCAATCTCTAAAATTCTCTACTTTAAAATCATTTAATATCATATTAAAAATAATTAACAATCTCTATTTATCATATAATAATTATAATTAATCATAATTATAATTATAAAAACCATTTATAAATTTTAAAATAAACTATTCAATACTTTAAAATTAATTTATAAATAAAAATCTCTAATAAAATATTTAATCTAATTTTCAGGCTTAAAACGACCTTAAAATTAATTTCTAACGTCAAAAACGGATTTAGGACGTTGAAATTAGGCTAGAAAGGTCAAAATATAATTTACAAAAGTCTCTAAGTCAAAAATATAAACATTTAAATGTTCAGGGACTAATCTGTAATTAAAAATAATTGCAAAATTGCCCAAAAGGGCTAAAATGCATACGGAAATAAAGTTCAGGGGCCAAAACAGAATTTATACTGAAATCAGGTGCTGGGCGCGCTATTTGGCCCAAAATGCAAGCCTTCAGCGCGTTTCGGCCGCTGCCTTCCGCAACAAAACGCATCCCTTCTCTGCGTTTCGTCCGCGTGCCTGGGGATCAAAACGCACGACCCGTGTGTCGTTTTGATCGTCCCCTTCCTTCTTCCCTCTGGTTTTCTACTCGAAAACCCTAGCTCCCAAGCCAACTTCCAGGCGACCGTACGTCCTCCTTCGGTGGCTTTCCGGCGAGCTACGACCACCTTTCTCTTCCTCTACACACCATTTAACTAACCATCGGAGCCAAATTACTAGAAACCCTTTAGATTAAAAGATACTAGTCCTGAAAGTTGGCTCCTCACTCTATTTTTCACTTAATTCCAGAATTTGCCTATTTTTTTTCCCAACTTTTGACGATCGTTACGACCACCTGCAGCGGCCTTCCGATGATCTAAGACTATCAAACCCTTCTCCTACATGTCCTCTATCAATCATCGAAGCCAAACTCTCCCATGCACTCTAAATTTAAAGATACAAGCAAACAAAGTTGCTATCCTGAAACTGTTCAAAAACCCAGAATTTTACCCAAAATTTTTGTTTCTATTTCCCTTCACTTTCCAGCCTCTCTCTTCACTTTCTATCCCCTCTACTCACTTCATAAACATCCCAAAAGCATAATAAAAGTGTTGGATTGAAGGTTTTATCACTATTCTCTCTTTCTTTTTTTTTCTTTCTCTCTTTCACATTTTCTCTTTCCATTCCTCTCACTGAAGACTAATTCCCACCTCTTCACCTCTTCATTTCTGCCAGCTAACACTCTAGCACACTTAATTTACAGCAGCTGCTTCTAATTTTGCTTAAGCACCACAAAATCTTTCTTTAACTTAACTTAATTGATAAGGTTACTATTTTCACCTCCTTCCTTTTCTCTTCTCTAAATCCATCCTCTAAATCAATCCCAACACCATTTTCAATGTTTTTGGTGTCAAAATAATACATATAACACGTGTCTGAAGTTTTGTAAAAATCGAAATCCGAAAATTTGCCGTAGTTCGATCGGTGCCCTAAACCGAGTCCGAAACTTCGACGATTTTCACGGAACCAAAACCGTACGATGTCTTCATAAAATCATGGTTTTAAAACTCTTTAAATCATATATGTAAACATATCAAAATCATTTACTTTAAAATATTGCATGTTTCCGACATTTTTTGGTCGCGTGAGCCAAAAACCCTAATTGGCTCCGTTTTTATGTCTTTTGACGGTAAACGAACTTAAAACATATCATGTTTATCATTTCTAATTCATATATTACCATTTTCAAATCATATATTTCATGTTCATATCATATTTCATGTCAAATAATAATGCATTTTAATTAAAAATGCACAAAATGCATGTAATGACATCGAAATGACGTAGGGTTTAGGTCTGGGGTGTTACAAAAATAATCCCCATCAACTCTAGAAAATCAACTGGTAACCTCCATCAACTCCAAAAATCAGTAAATCACCATTGTTAAAGATAACTGAGCTTGAAGAAGGTAATAAAATTTACAATAAGAGTCATTAAACAATCCATTCATGATGATTATATGAAAATTTGCCAATATAGTGGTTTTTATTTTCAGTTTTCATTGACATATCGCTAAGGGATTTTAAGGTTCGAGTTCTCTGCTATTGTGAGAAGATTGAAGATGTTACAGTGGAAGATGTTAGACTTGTCGCTGGCGATGAAAGAAGTGAGAAGAGATTCAGCGTCCGAGAATTTGCAATTGGATAGGAGAGAGGAGAGTGAGAAATTTAAGGAGAGATGTGGGATTGAACCCATTTGTATAAAGATAGAAGAGTATTGGTTCGGTGAAACAACAATTTGGAATGGAAGCTTTGGGCTATTTTAGTATTAGAAATCTGTCTCGATTTTATAGTTTCAATCTGTCATTCTTCATTGTTGATAAGGATTCAAGTTCCAAAGGTAAGTAAAATTCAATACCATTAAGCTCTGATGATTTGTTTTGATTAAGATCTAATTAGTCATTTTTATTTGATTTCTTAGTATGCTTTTTGATATATATACTCATTTCTACTAATTTATTGATTAGACCATAATTAGTGTTTTCTAATGATTATTAATGATTTGTATTTAATTGGAATGATTTCATTGATAATAATTAATTTCTGCTAAATAAGATCAAAATGGATAGATTCTATTTACTTTTATTGTTATTTAATAATGTGCATTGGTTATTAATTCTTATTAATTTTTAATGAGTTTTATTGATTGTATTGATTACAACTCAATTGCATTTTTTTGTTTGTTTTCAGAACCACAAAACAAAAGAATTAAACATACAACTACAAAACACCCAAACAGAGAAGAAAAACAATAAAAGAGGTAAATTTTAAAGCTAAACATCTCTACTAGATTTAGTATGCTTTTAGAAAATTACCTAACTAATAATTACTTAAACATAATGATGCTTATTGATTTTTATAAAAACCTTACCAACTTAATGAGGAAGATTGGTACAAAGAAGTACGCCTCAATGTATATTGTTGTAAAATTAATGAGATAGTAACAAACATCAAAACAAAGCTGATAAAAAGGCAAGTGAAGATGTTTGAGTCAGGGCCTTTTGGCAGATTTCTGGATTTGGAATATGGAATGCCATTTCCAAATGGGATATTACGACAACTAATCCACTGCAAGGTAAATATAGATTTAGAATTTTCATTTGATGATTTGTATAGATTACTGGTTCATATTGATTTGTATGTATGTTAGTGGAAGTTACTGAATAATATTGAATGTTAGTGGAAGTTACTGAATAATATTGAATGTTAGTGAATGTTACTGAATAGTAATGAATGTTAGCAAATGCAAATGCATGTTAGTAAATGTTATTGAATGCAAATGCATGTTAGTCAATGTTACTGAATAATAATGAATGTTAGTGAATGTTACTAAATGGAAATGCATGTTAATGAATTTTAATGAATATTAATGAACATTAGTGAATAGAATTGAATGCTATAAATTCAAAGTGACTTGTAATTATTCTTATTTATTGCTTCTAATTTTATTGATTTCTAATGATATGAATTGATTGTACTGATTTTTATTAATTTCTAATAATAAATAATTATGCATATACAGACATATAACTTTACCATTAAAGAAATGAAATTCTACATTAGTGGTCAAGAAATAGCATTTATAAGACAAGATTTTGCAATCATAACTAGACTAAGATCATTTGATGAACCACTAAAATCTTTAATTCCCGTTACAAAATATGAGAATAACTTCATTTATTCCTTCTTGAAGAAAACAAAAAACAAACCAGCTGTTCAAGATGTGATCAATTTATTTGAAAAAGGATTAAAAGTTTTTAAAACAGCAAGTGACGACCACGTCATAAATATGGCAAGCTTGTACTTCATCTACAAGGTACTTTTAGCCAACCAAATGAACACTAGACTTAATACTACAGTCATCAAGGTTCTTCAAAATCAAGAGCTGACAAAGCAATACCTATGGGGTAAGCTCACATATGACAAGCTAGCATCCAACTCAAACACCAAAGGTATTGGGATAATTGGATTCGCATATACTTACCTTATATGGTTGCTGGAAGTTATGCCAAGCTTGACAGAGGCAGCGAATAAAAATTTCCACATCAAAGATGTAACGTCCTCTCTTATACCTTACGTTATAAAACATGTCATATTTTTTTTTTATAAACTTATCTCACCATTTTAATTACCATGTTAAACAATATCAAATCATCATAAACCAACATATATCAAACATAACCAAACATCAAACATACATTATTACAATTCCTTATTATCCCAAACTTAATAAACATATATATACATGCCAAACCATAAAAGTAATGTTATACAGGAATAGCATTAAACAAAACTCTATATGCAACCGATACAGATAATGTGATGTGAGGGAGAGAGGCCTAGGCTTCAGCTGTACCGACCTGAGCAATAGACCAGTGAAGTCTCAGTACTTCACTCAGACAGTAGACCTGAAAACATAATATGCGTTTTGTGTGAGTCGCAAAACTCATCAAGTGCTAAACAAAGCATATATAACAATTAAGGCAAATTATCAAACATCTCGATACCATTCATTTTCAGGTCACTTATAACATTTATATAATAAGCTATAATATCCAATGCATAATGACATGTCATTTCTTATTCATTGGTTGTGATTTATCGACCATATGTTACCTCGGGAATTTCACGGCATAATAGTATCCATAGCTGGCCAGCAACCTGTAAGACCGGAAAAACATCGTCGGTCATGACCTAAAAAACATCGTCGGTCATAAAGGGATCCGTAGATCAACTTTTAATATGCACTATACACATGATCATTCTGCATTGTATAGGACCCGTAGGTCCTTCTATCCCATATTAGCCTAGTAGGCCTTTCCGTCAAATCATAGCGGAAACCGTAGTTTCTCAAACGTGAAATCTGCAACATTGGTAACGATAATCACAACCGCCTTATTTAAGTTCTGTGAACATATACTTGTAAATTATATATATCATATTGTCATGCTTATATAATCTTATACTTGCGAATAATCATATAACCAGGTTTCATTACTGGTAACAATAACATGATATAACATATATCATTTAATCCAGATCATATAACTCAACTAGCCGGATTTCAGTACCGACTCAGGAACCACAAACATAGCAATTCATATAATTCATATAACCAATTGACCGGGCTTCAGTACCGGTTCAAACAATATATCAAAAATCATATAATAACGAATCATACCTCACAGGTGTTCAGATCTCAATTCCAGTCTTTATATCATTATATAACATGCTTGGAAATA
>CANUEY010180247.1:0-64805 GCA_948099555.1 Croton setiger
TATATATATAAGAGAATAATATATTGTTTTAGCTTAGTTGGAGGAAAATGGAGAGTGAGCCAAGCCAAGGAGCCTAACAAGAATTTCAGTGGTCTTCGGTGACCAAATTAGCGTGTAAATTTGAAGTGGTTATATGCTCAATTTACATGTTACATCTTACGTGTATTTTTACGTTACTCATATAAAAGGCATTAATTATAATTTATTTTTACAATAAATCGCCTCAAGTTAACAAAATAAAAACTATTAAAGAATAATAATTTGAAGACAAATTACTAAATAGTCCCTTCATTGACTCCAATTTTTTAAATTCAACGAAGATTCAGGAAAAATAAATTAAAACAAACATTTGAAGCAGAATATTGGTATCAAATTCAGATAAAAAAAAAGGTACCATCAGTCCAATTTCCCGTCAACTGTGCGTGACAGAGATAAACCTAACCCCACATACATGGTGGGTAGAGATTTAGAGTTCACCGTACGACCTTGTAGGAAAGCGAAGCAAACGGCAATAAAGGTGGCGGAGAAGCACTAGCGTGATTACACGTCACATTCAGATGCTCTTACCGCCGTTCAATCCAGTTATATTTGCCATCGTCGCGGGTTTATTTTTATCTTCCGTCGTCTCTTTCTTTGTCTGCATCGTGACAGGCAAATGTCTTGGCTCGTGTATACCAGGTAGAGAGTTTTTGGTTTTTATTTCATTTATATTTTTCTCTCAAGGGTCTTATAGTATTTCTAAAGCTTAATTTTTGACATTGAAAGAACTATTAATTTACAAATATTACCCCTTTCTCGTTGGGACCCATGCGAGTGCATGGGAAGTGTGTTGGCTTTCGGTATGTCCGTTTCGTTTAATTTTGTCCATGCGCTCCTCTGACCCATGTGGAACACGCGCCCTAAATATGTGCTTATTATTTTTCATTTTCTTTTTTTTTGGTTAATTTAATTAAATTAATTAATAAAGCATTATTTATGTAATTGAACTTTCAATCCCAAAAGGCAGTTTGTTTGCCAGTAACATTAGAAGGTACCAAAACAAAGATGGGCAAGTTAATGTTTGCTATAATAATACCAGATATACTTGGATATGATTAATTAGTAGTATAATATAGTATAAAATCAAATATAATTTAGCATAATCAAATATAATAAAGTGAATTAATGATAAATACAACTTATAAAAAATTAAGATTTCAAGTTGTGTTTTTAAAACTTAACAATCTCTACCGTTGATAACTAAACATATTAAAAAAAATAAATAAATAAATAAATAATATTGACCGTGTGATGTACCTCTCCGAATGTGTGTGGTAAAGCAAGATTCTAGAGACCCATTTCGATCTGTTAAGTGGTCCCAAGGTTACACGTCAGAATGCCTACCTCATTAAGCGCAGCCACGTGGTTTGGTCGTTTTCAAACCGACGTGTCATTACTTGACTAGTCTTCCCTTCTTCAAAACAGGACATTCTGCTTCCATTTTCTTAAACAGAGTACAATTTTTTTTTTTTAAACGCAGTGGCTGGGAAAACTAAAATTTAAACAACAGTACATCAGTAAGTATGAACGTTTTGCATCTACGAACAATGTTTCTTCGAGAAATTTAAAATTTGTAACAAGCAATAGTCAACATATTACAGTAGTCACATATTTTTTTTAACATAAGTTACGTATTAATTTTCATCCCTCCTTTTCTTTTTTAGTTAATTATTTAATTAGTTCTCACTATTTAGAAATTATATAAATTTAGTCCCTATATTTATAATATTATATTATACAATTTAATCTCTTTTTTATTTGTTTAATTTTTTAAATTTTAAAATGCTGTATTATTAAATATTTTTAAGAACAGCGATACAACAACTGAATATTTTAGAACAAAAAGATTAAAATGTTAAAAAGTGTTCCTTCAATATTAATTTTTGAGATATAGTTGCATTAAAACTCAATAAGGAGAATTTTGTAGTCTAAATAAGGAGAATTTCAATATTAAATTGAAAAATTATGCCAAGTAGAGGGTCTAAATTGAGCATTCTTCCTCTAATAAACTAAGGCGATATAAGCATATAATTAGAAATGTAGTACACCAAGCAGCAGCCTATTATCATTTAGTACCGTGTAAATAAATTAGATGTAGAGAATTAAAATTGTATATATGCTTATTTTTATCCAAATGAAGGAAATTGAAGAAATCAAATTTCATGTCCTTTTTTGTTTTTATTTTTATAATAGATTGTTGGCTTCTTTGTACCATGATAGTGATTAATGATTGATAAATTAATAATAATAACAATTTAGAAGCTTACACGTTTGTAGTTAGGTGAGCACACATGTGGGCGCACGAGGTTAGTATTCTTCTCTTTGACTAAACAAAATAGAAATAGAGAAATCACTAGCATTATTTTATTTTTATAGTAAATTAAGTTTAATACGGAGTATAAATGTAGACCGTTGCTTTCAAGCAACTAAGAAAAAATGATAGACAATTATTCTAATGTTGTTTAAGTGCACGAATTAGAATATTTTTGCATACATTAAGAAAAGATTAGTGGTGGAGTGGAATCCTAAACATGTTTTTAACTATAGTTTAACCACTAACCCTCTCCATTAAGCAACATAATTATATACATGCCCATTTCTTTCAAAGACAATGCTTCTTTTATCTTCAATTCAAATCCTCACTCTATTCTACAATATTGGTCTCATTTGATCTTTTCTTTATAATTAATAAAATTAATGAATTCGTATTAATTGAAAAAACTAAAAGTAACGTTTGATAATAGTTTTTTTAAATAATTTTAACTTTCATGTTTCAATATTTTATAAAAAAAAATTTAAAAACTTAATAATAAACAATTATTCAAAATAATTATATAATACTCGTACAACTAATTTTGCGGAATACATTCAGAATGTAATTTAGTTAAAATTTAGAGAAATTCTAAGTATTGAATAAGGAATAAGGGTGATATGCTAAGTGGGTATAAATGATTTTACATTTAAGAAATGTGAATTTTGGTGCAACATATAAAATTTGATTCGGGAAAAATACATATAGAGCATGAGAAATGAAGTTTTGGTGGGCTTAAGAAATAAGAGTGTGAAATGAATCAAAATAATATGAAATGTGAGCATTAAGATGTATTGGATGGTCTAATTAAGGGTTCCTTTTACTTTCCTAATAAAGAAGAATCAATATAAAGGAAAATGAGACTAAAATGTCACAAACAAAGAACCAACTAGATTTTATTCTTATTTGTCTTTCCATAATCAAGCTACTCATTTGACAATTTAACAATGGGGAATATCTGTTTTTTTTTTATATTTTATATTTTCCCAACTACTGTAAACGACCTCTAGTTTTTATTTGTCGTATAGCCTCTTTCGAGTAAATTTATAAAAACAAATAACACATTTTTAAAATTTCAAAACTATTCTAAAAATTAAAAATTCAATATATGTCAATATAATTTAAAATTCTCCAAACTTAACCAGCTGAAAAAATGGTCGCCACAGCTGGATAGGCGACATTCACTGAAAAATATAAAATCAATAATTGTCAATATTTATCAGTATATGTCAATATCATAAACAATATCAATCAATATAATTCAATATTATATATTACTTTATATTAACAAATACTAGTTTATATTGGCAAATATTGATTTGTATTTACAAATATTAATAAATTATATTGACAAATATTGACGTATATTGATTTATATTAAATTTTTAATTTTTGGCTAATTAATTAAAATAAATCAATAATAATAAAATAAAGCAAAAAAAAATGATATTTCACTAATTTTTTTTTTAAAATTGCTATTTTATCAAATAAAAAATTTAAAATGTGTTATTCTATATAATTTTCTTAAAAACAACAAATAATTATGTTCAACAACAATTAGCTTTTTAAAAAAAAAAAAAAACTTAAAAATTATTATAGGTTCATTAACAACTAGTAATGAAACAGTTGTTAGACTAATATAATGCTCTTTATAGTTATAAATTTATAGATATTTAAGTAGCTTGTGACTTTGCATTGAACTTAAATAAATTCCATCATAAAAAGTAAAATGAAAACTTCAAAAGATCAAAGACGTAATATATGGGGGAATAGAAATGACTGCACATATTTAAAGAACGCCGGATCCACCGCCCGGACATGGACCATCTTCCTCCAATCATCCTAACATAATTACTTAGGAGCCATGTTCTTGTCTTAACTTACTCATAATTTTTGCTTAATTATTATTAATTATTATTTTTAACTCTTGTGTATTCTCTAGTGTCAAGAACTTTAAAAAGGATATTATTGTTATATGTTGTGAAGAATATTAAACCAAGTGGAGTTAATTATTTTATTTTATCACAATTGTAATTTTCAAAAAAATTAAACCAGATTATCTAATTTAATCCATCCAATCAAAGATTCCTCAAGGATAAAATATTAGATTAGATCCCTCAAATCATCAAAATTCTCCTATTCCTTGCTTTCAGCTTCTGGAAAAAATATTTATCGTGGTGGAGTCTGTGGTTACAACACACAGACTGCTAATGCCAATTATTTGAAAACCAGTCTACGTTTTTATCATAAAGACAAGGGATAATTACATTTTTGCCCCTGAATTATAATGTACTTTACAATTTTGTCCCTTTATTTTTCAAAATATACATTTAGTCCTTGTATTCTATTTCAATCCAACACTTTTGTCCTTATGTTACGAAAGGACCCATTTTATGTTAACTCAGTGCCCAAATGACACATTTACCCTTGGTTAGTGAAATATTTATTTTTAAATAATATTTTATAATTATATATTAACTATTATATTATTTTGAGAAATTTAAAACAAAAAACAAAAGAACTCAGAAATAACAATGAGTGAGACGTTTTTACTGAGCAAATCCATCAACTGATGAAACAGCATAGGACAACACTAGCGATAAAGCAAAAGGACCAGCCGGAGGTGCTACGTGTCCCGTTCAAGTCCAAAATCCGCTAAAAATCGATGAAGAACGGTGAAATCGCAACCAAAAACAGTTGAATGGGATGAACCAACGCCATTCTCTTTGATCTTTGCTGTGAAAACGTTAATAGAAATGGGCTTCGCCCATCCTTACCTAGATGCACCTAAATCGTTACAAAATCCTTGATTTCTGGTAATAAATTTGTGGAGAAATTAGTAGAATAAGTGTTTTGAATCCAAAAAAGCAAATTCATACCCATTTGGTCGTTTGAATCGTTCTTCATTCAAGAGATTTACATAGTGATTTTTGAGTTTTCAATTTCGTTTGAGATTGTATCGTTCTTCGTTTTCATTTTATGAATTAGTGTTGCTTCCTCGAATAGAGGTGGAATTCATAAAACAAAAGCAACAACTGAAATCGACGGAGAAACTTGCGTTGCTCATCGTCATGTCCTCCTCGTTGTCGTCGCCATTTGCTCGTCCCTTGCTGACGTTTTGCTTGGCCGGCGATGAAGATAACTTATTCATTCTTTGTAGGCGTCAACAATCGTCTACGGGATTTCTGTAATTTTTTTTATTTTTTTTTTAATTTATCGTCATAACATAATGATATTTAATTATAATATATCAATTAAAAATATAAATTAAAGTAAAGAAGTGTAAGTATGTCATTTGTTAATTGATTAACAAAAAATGTATATATCAGGGATAGAAATGTAATTTTGTCTAAAGATAATGTTTATATATTTTTGGTAGGGTTTTCTTAAAAAGAAAAAATAAAATAAAAATGATGGTATCTTGACAGAATCTTCTGAATTGTTCCCATTACTTTGGATTGTTTAAAAGGGGAGAAAAAGAAATTAATTTTGTAATTAGTGATTATAAAGTAAAATAATTAAGCAAGAGAGAGAAGGTTGACCTTCCCAGTAGATATTAGACAATGTGTCCTTAATTAGGGACATAATATATTAGAAAAAAGATGATTGGTGGGGCTATTCACACCCCATGTGGAGACCAATTCAGTTTATGTTACTTTGGCAGCCCATCCCACATTTGTAGGGTACCCTACACTTATGCTAATTTCATTTTTTAATTTGAGTAAAAAGAATTAGCATTAATAATTTTTTATTTGTGTTCCTCGGGAATAATAAACAAGTTCCACATTGAGGTTGGATTTCATGTTACAACATGTGAATACAATGATGGGGCTACTCCATTTTTTTTCCACGACACTGTGGACTTCTTCTCCCATCCTACCAATTTTTTAAGGATAATATAATTTCCTATGTCTACACGGTACGCCCGAGATGTGTAAACTTCGGGTCGGGTTAAGTCCAACACCACAGTCCGACAATTCAATTTTTAAATGTGCTTGCAAAATTCCTGCTTCACGTACCAAAACAATTTTAAAACGAAAATTTACTTGAATATGTGAAGTTGGAGTCTAATTAAATGAAATTGCGAAATCGCCCAATTGAACCATACCATTCGCGTTGTTCAACCGCATTTGCTCACTCTACTCTAAATGTTAAATTACTAAATGTAATTTTTTTTTTAAATCTATTGATTTACTTCAATATAAAAGTTTTGGTTTCAAGTTAAAACATATAAATCTAAATTTTCTTTCCTTAAAAAATTAATTTTAAATTTTATAATAGAACATATAATTCTAAATTTTCTTTCCTTAAAAAATTAATTTTAAATTTTCTAATGTTATTATATCTATAAGCACTCAACATTTTAGATTGTATGAGAAATTCTTAAGCAAATAGTATAATTAATTAAAAAAATTGATATAGTAAATTTATTTTTTCTCTCATAATTAATCACATTGAGTTGTTGTCTCTTATAATTAATTATGTTAATTTGTTATCATCTTGGTGAACTAATCCACTCGATAACATGACAATTCATGTATATATCATAAGCTCAACGCATCAATCCGATATTACTTTATAAAAAAAAACTATATCCATAAGCAGAAAAAAAAAAGTATTCATTATTAAAATTTTTGGATTTACGTTGTTTTCAATACTTTTATAAGAACTAATTATTTTGGAATTTTTTTTTTCTTAAAAGTAAGAGTATTTATTTTGAAGAAATAATTTTGTTACAGTGCGAAAAAATGAGTGCTGGCAGAACCTACCTACTACTCATCAGTACTCAAGAGTGAAGACACCAAAGTTTAACTTTTGTCATTTTATAACATTTTATCAAATGTTAATGTCCTCAACAAATTGTATTTTTGATCACTCTTCTTCCTTAACTTAAACAAAATCAAGTGCCAAAGACACTATGATTTTATTTAAAAAAATTATGTTTACTGAACATTCATTATATTTTAAATATCAATACTATTAATTTATCATAAAACATTATTTTGTGGAAAAACTCTTATAAATACTAATACTAGTAATTTTTTTTTTAAAAAAAAACCCATTAAACTACAAATTATAATTAACCAACCATTTTGGGCAAAGAACTAACAAAAAAGTAAATTAAAGCATGAAACACACAATTGGATTTTCCGGTCAAGTTAAAGTATTAAATTAAATAATTATTTACTTTTAGGGGTGAGCATCACAATCCACAACAATTTTTTTTGTTTGTTTCTTCATATTTAAAGCTTCTATTAGTGTAGTGGGGTTTCAATTACTTCCTTTTTACATGAAAATAATGGTACCATTTTGACCTACTTTGACACTTTGCTGACCGTTAGATCCTTTTCCTAGGATGAGAATCATATCCATCGCTTCCAATTTGTTATATGCTATTTATTTTCATTTTTATTATTTTTGAATTCCTCCTTTAACTTGGTTTGGTTTAAATTTACCATTTATACCTATTTTGTCCTCTAAATTTAAATTATCGGATCAATTTGGCTACTAAGTGTTATATATATTAAATTAATTTGTTATGCAAATAAGTGTTCGAGTGTATTGAATTTGTACAAGTTTAAAGATATATTTAACTATGTATTTTTAATATTTGCAAATTGCAATTTAATTAGTAGATGATAAAATAATTTAAAAATTGTTTAAAATTTTAAATTTAACTATTGTTATTCTTTTGATTATTGTTGGAAGATTTTTAATTTGTTTAGTGATCTAAACAACAATTTTAGTTATAGAAACAAAAGCACAATAGAAAATAACGAAATTATGTTCTATATGACTTTATTCCTTTCGTAAACATCTTTTGAAGTGGTGAAAAGAATCGAAATTTAATAATAAATTTAAGTAAATTACAGTTAAAATTGTACAATAATTATAAGAAAATCACATATTTAATTAATTTCATAATCATAAATTCATCGTCTTCATTTAAAAAATACTAAAAAAAAATAAAATAAAATGAAAAAGTAAAAACACCATTAATGGAAAAGCAAGAAAGACGAGTAATAGAAGAGAGAATTGGTTATATAAAGGCAGGAAAGGAGAGAAGATTGGGCAGAAGAGGGAAAGTGAAGTAAAGAGGCAAAACATAAGTAGTGATTGGCCATAAACGGAGTTATTGGAGAATCAATATTAGTGGTAAAGGGTAGATAATCAGATTAGGGACCATTTGGACCTGCCCATTCGATGGTGGGGTCACTTCTTCAGACAATGCAATCAATGATTATATCTTAAGTACAATATTAAACATATTTAGCACTGCAAAAAAAAAAAAAAAAGTATTATTGACTGTGGGTTTAATTAAAGAGTGTGATACTATGTAGTAGTAAGTAAAGATTATTGGATATATTATAATTATGTATTAGTGGAAGTCAGTTAGGCAGTCTAGCAAAGTCCGGATCATTGGCTGGAAGTTAATTATATTATTATTTTTTTAATCTCTAGCTTAGAAATAGGCATACCACTGCTTCTTCTTTGATTCGAATCCCTTTACAAAGGGAGGTTGGAAAGAACTTCCATGGCCGCCTAATGTAATTTTCTAATAATTTGCATAAAATAATCAAGCAGAGAGGTCAAAAAAAAAAAAAAAAAATCTATTAAAATACTAAGAGAAAAAGAATGCATTATCCTTGTTATTATTGTAACGAGGGAGCATCGAGTTTAAGGGCCCATATAAATAGACTCCAACGAATGTGGCTATTTTCAGGCTAATATTTTTATTCCTAGTGTGAATATATTGAAAATAAATTGACAAATAAAGAAAAAAGGTTTATTTGGAATGTGATTAAGACTTTGTGTGCAATATTAGTGAGACAATTAATTTATTGGAACATTACGCAGCTATGGCATATAGGTGAGGTTAGCATGGTGAAAATGATTAAAACCACATTAGGATGTAAATTATTGATTATTATGTAATGAAGAATTGAGACAAAATGTCATTTTAACGGGTATCTTTTTCAGATGAGTAAAAAGAATATACCAGTATATTTGTTTACCAGCTGTCGTAAGCATTTCAGCCATTATCACACCCCTTAGGAAACATGTTACTCTTTGGTTACTGTCATCAAATAGAGTATTGAAAATATTACATTACTGCTATGTGTCAAAGCTATTTGTCGTTTGATAATTGAACGCAATGTTGTAACCATGACGATGAAAATGCATGAACCAGTACCAACAACTTTCAACACCACAACAAACCAGTATCTTGACTAATTAGTAACTGAAGCTATTCCCTCAAGGAAATGGTTTTTCCTTTCTTTTACAAAACTCAACGCATGCGACTCAGATTGTCTTCCGAATAAATAATGATATACATTTCAACATCAAGTTCAAATCTCAACAACATCAATAACAACTCACAGCGAACCCAGGTCAGGGGAGTTGGCTTTTTAATGCAGAATCTGAAAAACCTTGTTGCACTGCAGAAATCTGTCCACTTTTTAATCAAAATGTCCATGAGTTGCTGAAGGAGACCGTGGCAGATGAAGCAAACACAATTTATTTATTGTCCGACTCCCTTCAACTATGACCAAAATATGCCATCTGCTTTCCAAAACCATGTTCAAAACACTTTTTGGGACTGACCACAAAATAGACCTCACCACTGCTTACGTGACTCTGAAAAGGATCCAAGTGCACAAAATCAGGAAAAGAAGAACACAAATCCACATATTAACATAAGATCATAAAATTTGGGCCTCGAAGGGTATGGAGATAAAATTCAAGTATACACAAAGTCTATCAGCAGGATAGGGATAATTAACAGACAAATTCGCCTCGATCTGTTGGTTGACTTGACTCATTAAATTGTTTTAGGGAAGAACATTTATGATAATGGACTAGATTCATTAATCAGATGGAAGGTTATTCTTATCAACGTTCTAGGAAAGAACATTTATGTTGCTATAAACAACTAAAACAAAGTGAAATGACATCACAAAAGTACATAAACCATCCCTACCCCTTGCATGAACTTAGAAATGGTTTATGTAAAGAAAAAAAACTGCAAAGAGGGGTGCTTAAAAGAAACAAGAAAAACAAGGTATTGATAAACTTTCTACAGCGCACTGCACACCTATAGCTGCCAAATATTACTTGCTATTCAATCAGAAACAAAACCAGTTGCTTAGAAATTCAGCATGCGAAATTTCAACTCAATTCACGATATAAAATACCTTGTAGTCACACACATAACATGACTCAAGTATGCATACATATTCAAAAAACATTCATCACATTTTCTCGGATCTCCTCAAGGAAACCATGATATCAGGAGTGACCGAGTATGACATTAATCAACTTAACAGAACACAATTGTTGTCCAAGTACCGTTTATTTATTTATTTTTTTAAATCTGAATCCAACTAAACTTAAGCAATTGTATCCAGTGCAAGTGATTCAGACAAGATCTAGCTTTATAAGTGCGTGTGCATGTACCAGTTCAAAAGTATATAATTTCAGAAGCTGCATACTATAAAAATGAAAGCAAAGAACTAATACAGAAAAACTACATGATATAACAATTTTTTCAGAAATTGATATAATAACTGCATGATATACCAATAAAATATTAATAATCAGAGAAAGAATAATTTATACAGCATCTGCTAGGTAAAAGCATGACAAACAGAATAACTATGAAAAAGGGAAAATGCAGATTCTCAACAGGTTTCCAAGCCTGTACTTGCTTTGCTTCATGATTACAGATGTAAAAAATAAAGGTGTTATTCTAATAGTAAAAACACATAGTCTAAACATCAAGCACTTGAATATGAAGTCCTACATCGATACATTAATCACAAAGATGCACATCAATCATACAACACCAAGCAAATAAAAATTACATTAATATTGCTCGAGGCATTGGCATCAATCAACAAAAGCCAGTTCATTAATGGAACACACTGCAATCCATGACCCCCAAGACCCATCAGATTGAAGTAAACAGTAAATCTAACAAATGTTACATGAAAAAGCAACATAATTAAAACTAATAACAGGTGCAAGTTCAGAGAGCTACTTACTCAAACAATTGGGCAGTTGTAAGTGCTGCATAACTGCATTAGTGCTGTTTGATTAGCTGGCTCAAGATTTTCACTTATAATCTGAGGATATCTCCCAGGTGACATTGCAGAAAGTTGTGCCAGCGAAACGACTAAGAATTGTTTTGGATCCTTTATGTCCTTTAGGGGATCCTCTTCTTTCTTCCCAGCATTGTAAAGACTGACAAAGGTGGCAGTATAACCCATATTTTCAGCAATGTCAGGCATTTCTGGTTCCTCTTCAACTCTATCCTCCTCTGGTCGAGAGAGAAGGGTAACAATGCCATCCAGCATTTTTCCCCAATGTCTAACAGTTGCAGCGTCCAAGAGGGCAGGTGATTCACAAATCAGTCTAGTGGAGGCAACTGCAACTAATTTAACCTCCATCGGTCCAGTGATTAGCTTAACATTGGGAATCCAGAACTGCTCCAAAATCATAAGAAAAATATTGGGTTGAACTGCATTCATTGTGTCTATGAGGTTTGCAGAACCATGTTTAACCAAAAAGAGAGATGCAAAAATCAAGAGAGACTTGACAAATTTTACTGTCCGCTTGTTTTGAAGGCGAGTAAATAGAGCACTCCAGATGTGAACCATGTAGGGTGCAATAACACCATACTCCAGATTTTCAATCACAGTGTTAAGCACATAAAAACCTTGTTCATCAGTACTTGGGGATGAAACAAGCCTGTTGAATATACCAAGCACTTGGCTAAGTCGCCCTTCTTGGTTGAGCTCATGTGGTGCTTTCTGAAGAAAAGCTTGAAGCAATCGCACAAGGGCCGGGACATTTGAATTTCTCTTCCATGAATCAGGGGAGAGCAGAAGTGCAAATATTTGCATGTAATTCGGTGAAATTGGAGGCCTACTTAACTCAACAAGTTGAGCCAAGAGCTGGAATGCATAAGGCAAAAACTCAGTCACATCATTTGCCAGGATCACCTGAAGGCTGGGAAAAAGGCTTGTTTCAAAAGCTGGAATGAGAGAGATGTCCCTCTCACAAGCACGCCTAACAAGAACAGCCACTGACTCAAAAAGATAGTGGTTGAAAATTGGATTCTTTGGGTTTTTGCAAACTTCATTGAGAATTGAGGTCAATCCAGCAATACAAGGGCCGGCAATCTCAGAGGATATTTCTGCCACGCCTAGAACGCGCATGATGCACTTCATAACATATTGATTCTCCTCAGACTCTGGAAATTTCAAGGCATTGAAGAGGTTATTCATCAGCAGTTGAAGGAATGGAGCAACATCTGCTGAAGTATATCTTGGCCGTCCACTCTCATCCTTAACCAGCAAGAGTTTCTCTATACAACTAGCAGCATAAGAATGAACCACATTTGACTCAGCACCAAGGAAACGAACTAAATCTGGGAACAACTGAAGGGCAAGAGGCTTTGGAATCAGACTCCTAAATACTGTAAAGAACTTGAGAGCACCAGACTTGAGCATTGGAAACCCATTTATGTCCTGACTCTGTAACTCAGGCAATATTACCTGAGCAAAAAAGTTCTGAACATCTACAAGATCAGTTGAAACAGAAGTACCCCCAGCCTTCTTAGTTGCAAGGGAAACAACCAAATATATAGCACAATCCTTGTCCTTCCAGTTTGCAGCAGGGTTTGCAGCATACGAATTTAACAAATTCTGTATCTGAATAGCAACCAGTTCAGTAACCTGCATCCTATAGTTTGTTGCAATTCCTTTAAGCAATTCACATGCAATTCTCCTCCTAGTATCAAGATCACTCCCTTCCATATCCCTCCTAATGAACTCAATGTAATTCATCTCAAACAGTTCCTCATCCTCATCCCTCAGCCGCACATTAGGAATCACAATGCCCTGACAAATCTGCGGTATTACACCATCACTTCCGAACAATGTGTGTTGCACACTAGTACTCACTGTAGTCAAAAACTTAATGGCTGTAACAGCTAGTCTGTCTCGGCTAGAAGACTGGGATACTGTCCCTAACAAAGTCCAGACAGCAAGGGCAAAACCTTCCACGTATTCCTTAAACTCCTCCTCATTCTTCTCCATGTAAAGACTAATATTATCACATACTGCAGCCCTAAGATCATCAACTGCAGCAAGTCCATCAGCTGTGCTCTCCAGTACAGGATAACTGGTGGTTAAATATTTTTTGAACTCATTCATCCACTGGCCCATGTTATCCTCAAAAAACTCAGGCAATTCTTGAAAATTCAGTGAATAAAATATCCTACAACACAACCTTTGGGACTCAAACAACGGCTTTAAGGTTACAGGGGAGCCACCGCCTGAACTAACCATGGAATCAATTAGAGCGGCAGTTCTAAGAAAAATGTCTAGCAATGGTTTTGCAAAATTATCGAGACAATATTTCAAATCAAGTAAGAGATCATTTGTTTTGTACTGATAACGGAATTTTTTGAAGATAGAGTTAGCCGTACCAAGAATACCGTTAACGGAGGCGTAATCATTATTCCCGGAGGCAGCATTGAGATTAGCTAGAAGCTCCGGGAGCAAAGCAGGCCATGATTTAGGGAAATCATGTTTACCAATGAGAGAAAGTGATTCACTGAGCTGTGACTGAATGCGAGGAGTAGAAGAGAGCATGAGACTTACTATTAGGGTTTTGATCTGATTCTTCTCATCTTCCGGAATAGGATTGAGTGAAGACTCAGGCGATGGGGCCCAGCGTGAACGGAGATGATTCTTAAAGTTGACGGCAGCAGCGTGGCGAATGTGCTCATCAACTGATGGTTCTGCAACCAAACGGAGAACGGAAAGCGCGTAATTAGGGCGATCGGCTGCTTCCATGAGCTTGGCCTCAGCGGCGCGACGAGGCTCAGGTGCCGGAGAAAGAGTGTGAAGGAAACATTGGGAAAGTAACTCAGGACTCAATTCCATTATTGGAATAGGGTTTTGAAAGAGGTTTTAGGGTTCTTCGTGATGGAGAACAACGAAAATGGAAAAAAGTTACTTCAGATCAAGATACAATCAAATTCTAAATGAGGCTGTTTATATAAATTGCAAACGCAACGTCTTCAGAGACGGGAAAGAGGGAAATTTTCGATAGAACTGGAATTTCAAAGCTGGGTTTAGGGGCTTTAGAGCGGCGAGTGAGACTGGGTTTGGATATTTGAACGACGGAGGACGCGTGGCGGTTGGTTCTCGATTTTCCTTTGCATGAGAATAGGCTGGGCCTGGAATAAAGGCCCTTACGTACTACATGGGGCTTTTTACCCATTTTCAATTGAGAAAATATCACAAGTGGGCTTTTTTTTTTTTGAATGTCCTTTTACAAAAGTAGGCATGCAAAGTTTCTATTAATCACATTTGAAGATATTTAAAAATAATTAGGAACAGTGATTTCCAATTAATTTCACCCTTAATTTCACCTCAATTTTCAATTTGACAGACTGTAATATTTACAATTTTACAGCTACCAAAATCACTGATAATAGAACATGCGGAAAAAATCAAGCTATTTATACATATATTACTATACAAAGTATAAATGCTAACTAAGTAGCGACGCGTAAAAAAGCATAGAAAGTGTCACCATCTCCTACTACTTGAACGGCTTCGATGCTTCTAGCTCGCTTTGTTGTAAAAAAGATAAGCTCGCTTTGTTGTAAAAAAGATAAACCAGTGTCATTTGATAAACTATATATGTATCCCTTCATAATTGGAGTTGTAATAATTAGAAAATCTGTATTCAATAAAACAAAATCTTCTCATTTAAAATTACTATATGTTTAAGTATAAATAGATGCAAGTAATGAGCTAGCAGTAAAGGTTTTCCATCATCAAAATCATTTCATTGATAAAAAAAATGGAACATGGCCTTAATTACAAAAGTTACGTTTTCCATATATATAAAACTGAATAAATTAACGAGTAGGAAGGCATTAAAAAATTGAAAAAGCAGTTGAGGGATCAACATCGCGACATTGATGGTGCTGGAACTTCAATTTTCGCCCATCAAATGCTGTTATGGTTCCTTATGCTTATGCAGCCTCTCTCAGTTCAGTTCCTGACCATATATGTATGTGTTCTTATGGTTTTTCTAAGCATTCCTAGTGCATGTTAATGTTAGTATTGATACTATGGCTGGTCTTGTGCCACCTTCACTTAAAACAATATTTACAAGAGGGATTAGTGCATATAGATAAACTAATTTTTCTTTTATGCTTTTAATCTTTAAAAAATATTTCGTTACTAAAATCAACTTGGATTTGCCAAGAATCAAATAAAACTGGATGTCTAATCCTACAGTACAATGTACGACGAAATAGCAGTCAAATATTGAAAAAATGCGTAAAATTGAAGGTGTAAATGGTAAAAAATATGTGTAATGGTCGGAGATAGCACTTTAACCCGGACAATCCTGGTCGATTAAATGTACCAAAAGACAACAAACGACATGTTGTTATCCGTCGTTCCTAATATGTGGCAGAACATGTAACACGTACGTAATTCTTGTGTGTGTACTGTTTGTTTGTATAGAATGAAAGCTCCTCTCTCTTCTTTTTCTACTAATCATTATCTATTTCATTTTATACTTTAAACACTGTAAAATTATGTACAACCATGCACCTACAAAAATTTAAGGCTTTTTCTTATTAAAAAAAAATAGAGGCTTAATAATTTAAAATTTGCATAGTAAATATGACCTTGACATTTAAATCGTAGTTTCTTCAAAAAAAAAAATAAATAAATAAATAAATGTAGTGGGCTTCTTTGTTTCCTAAAAAAAAAAACATAATGGGCTATTTATAAAATATATGTAAATTAGGTCTTATTTTTTTTTTTATTTTAAAAAGAGGACACATGATAGAATTAAAATGAAAAACATTAAATTTTAATATCATTTTGATCATTATTTAAAAAAATAGTGATAAAAATAGTACAATATATCTAAATTTTTTTAAGATTGTATGAAAATAAAAAAATATATAATAATAGTACGTGCTTTTTTTATTTGTGATTTTTTTTTTAAATGTTTTTTTTTAATTATTATTTTTGACAATTGTTTTAGACAATTAAATATTTTAGAGATTAAATATTTTACTAATTATTTTAATTATTGGGACCGTTTTCTAATATCCTAATATAGTTGTAGTTTCCACAAAACATTGTTGTGAAGGAATACACAATTAGTCTCCGTATCTCATAAATACAAAAAGTATATTTTTGATATTAAAAAAAAAAAAAGTTAATAGACTAATCGGCCAATAGCTGCAAAATAACTTTTATAAAAGGTTAAGTGAATTATACTATAATTTAGAAAAGAAAAAAACATTATATGTAGCTTTACTTCATATTAATTTTGATTCCAATCAAATTATCATCTTTTTAAATTTTTTTTGAAAACCATAGCCTTTATTAAGGCACCAATTATTTATTTTTTACAAGGGTGTTGCTTTTATATAAATTAGGTTTTTTTATATTATTATCATTTTTTGTATTATGTTATTTGAAGAAATTTAATTTAATTAATATTTTCTATATTATGCACCTATATTAGCCGAAATAATGTATAGCTAGAGGCACTAGCCACTGCAAATTTTTGAAAAAAAATTAACTTCTCATAGTAATCAAGCGGCATTTATTAGCTAAGTGCTAGTCTCTTATTATGGTAATGGTAATTAAGGTACTAATTAACTGAACACATGGTTAAAGATAAGCTAATTATTATAGTGGCTACACATGGTAAAAAAAATACACTCACCAATCACTTTATATGAACACGATATTTGTTATTATTATTATTATTTTTTTTTTGGCAAATATCAAGGAATAGATATATCTTTAAAATTATGAAAAGCACTTATAAAACTTAAATACTAGTATATTTGAAATAGATTGACAAAATTTATTAATTAAAATATTTTTAGTGTCGGTAAAAAATAGGTTCACTTATATAAAGTGAAAAAAATGAGTTTAAGTGTTCTCTTTTTCTTTTTCTAAAAAAAAAAAAATGCATTTCCTGAATTTATTTTTTCAAATCATGTTTTATTTATAAGAATTGGGGTTATAGTCCATATTGTATAAATTTGTTGGGTGCATCAGCCTTTTAATATGTATATATATATTATGCTGCTCATCTCATCATCCATATTCCCCCTTTTATGCCAAAAAAATTACACTGTGATCTCTGCCCGACAAGTGAGCATATTCTATTAAAAAACTTTGGAATAGTATAATAAGGGCTAATCAACTTCAATTAATTTAAACAAATTTTGATGTATACGATTATTCTCATTGATATTCATGGTCATTGTCATATGTACTATTTGAATTAAATTTAAAATTAACAAAAGCAAAATATAAAAGTTTAGATCGACTAAAAAAAAAATTAAAACTTACTGTCTGATACTATCAAATGAAAGATGACTATTCAGCCTATCATTTTGATTAAAATAAAAAGGAAATTAGTGTGAAATTAATGTGTCACAATGATTGGTGAAAAATTACGGTCTTTTTGATTAATACAAAATTCATTTATTCATATAAATTGATTGGGTGGTGTCCAAATCAAAGTTTGCCTACCAATCACCCTTAATAGCAAATAATATCACACCAAAAATAAAAAGACCAAAACTGTGTCACCGGTTACCCGTGCGACCGTCCACCATGTGAACCCTCCTCTACTCTACTTCTATTACCACCTGTTTTTAGCTCATTTTGACAACGATATGTATTAGTGATATTGATACTCTTCGAGCGCAAGGGTAATTTCGTCTTTCTAATGATTAACCCTCTTTCATTGGAGGGTTGTCCGAATTCCACGCGCCCCAGGGTCGACTAAACATCAAAGTAACATCATTATCAGGTTAATATTGACAATCTACGATTCTGTTAAACAACATGTGACAATATTCTTAAATTAATAATATACTATTATTATCATTAATACTAACAATTAGCAAAATACGGCCTCTTCTGATTCTAATTCCCCACTCGCGCTTGCTGAACAGTGGCAGGTGAATATAACAATATGCTTTGCATAAATTGCAGGGATCCACGTGGACAAGCCCGACATAGGGGCACTTCTGTAATTCTATTAATCATTGTTCTATGAGTATGAGTACAGAATATAAGTATCTTAAGTGCTGCAGCTAAAACGTACTTGCTCATAAAAATTATGCAAATGGAACAACCACGATACACTGAAGATGACCCGACGACCACAATCGCCACCGCCTCTCCACAAGACAGCAGAATCAGCAGTACAAACTCTGAAACTTCTCGTGGTACCGGCACAAGACACCCTGTGTATCGTGGAGTCAGGAAACGGCGGTGGGGAAAATGGGTATCGGAGATTCGAGAGCCCCGTAAAAAATCACGAATTTGGCTAGGATCATTTCCGGTACCGGAAATGGCTGCAAAAGCATACGACGTGGCTGCTTATTGTCTTAAAGGTTGCAAAGCTCAACTTAATTTTCCTGAGGAGTTAGAGGACTTGCCTAGGCCATCTTCCTCTGCTGCTCGAGATATACAAGCAGCTGCAGCTAAAGCAGCAAATTCAATGAAAAAGAGCAACACGACAATAATCGAACGTGAAGTTGACGGAGACGGCGAAGGAGATGATTTCTGGGGTGAAATTGAATTGCCAGAATTACTGATGAATAATAGTGGATTGAATTGGACTGGTTCATGTGCATGGACTTTTGCCGGCGATTCCACGTGGCAGGATGGAGAAGCTACGCCTCACTTTATGGCTTGTCTATGATTTTTATACTTATGGCTCTGTAATCAATCTCCATATCTATTAGCTTCTGCTTCTATTATTATAAATTGTATTAATACTTGTTTATTAAATTAAAACCGCAAAATAATGCGAGATTTGACTGGTGTTATTGTTATATCATTTCATTAATTCATGCATGTATGTATAAATAATTAATTACAAATATTATTCATATTTCGCGAAAAGAAAATTAGGTTGGTGGTATTAATGCAAAATAAGTGACATAATCTGAATGTTTGGAGGCCGACAAAGAGATATCAATCCACAAAATTATCAAAATGTAAGTAATTTGTGGATGATAATATTTTCTCTTATAATATGAGTATTTTTGTAAAATTTAGTGTGTCCATTTTCTAAATATTTAATAAATAGCATAAAGTCAAATGAGAGGGGACATTTCAAAATCACAGTGATGGGTCCCATCAATTTTGTACTATTAGCCTTAGCCACCACCATTTAAACCATGTGATGCAAAAGTGACTTGTAGTAAAATAAATATACCGCTGTTTGTTTCACATCAATTTCTTTGAGCAATAAGCTTTCCGAAACCAAAATCTTGTAACCACTGTTTAGGTCGAAATAAAAATTGATGTGGCCATAGAAATATCATAAATTCAAACGACAACAAATTCCTCTCATTTAAATTTCTTTTTATTTTATTTCAGTAATTTGAAATATTTCAAAATGATTTGAGAATGCATTCCTAAATATTTGACCTTTTCCTTAAAGAAAAACTTAGATCTAGGCTTGGCTTTTTCGAGCCCAATATTTGAGTTGTTGGCCCAATCAAAAAGCAAGTCAGATGAGTCTGCTCTAGTTTGTATTCCGTATAGTTGGGCTTCCATCGAAAGCCCATCTAATGTCTCCAAGTTGTTCATGTCATTCTTTTTTTTTTTTTCTTTTACAAATGACAAAAAATTACTTGTTTGCTTAGCGGTATTTAACTCATTTTAGTATCATTTACTTATTAAAATAAAATATTATATGGTATATTAATAAAGTTTATAACTGTGATTGAAAGTGTACCCATGATTGTAACTGAGCAGCATAATGAGCACTTAATCCGAACCTATACTGAAGAGGATGTTCGAGATGCCTTTTTGGAATGCATCTGTACAAAGCTAGTGGTCCGAACGGGTTGAATCTCGGGTTCTATCAATTTTTTTTTTGCTGGTAATCAAGAAGGAATTATGTGCTGCTTGTTTTGATTTTTTACATCATGATCATCCTATGCCAGGTTCGAATGAAACAATGATCATTCTACTGCCAAAGAAAAATTCAACGGAAGTAGTGGCCTATTTAAGGCCTATATCTTTGTCTAATGTAATTGACAGGGTGGTGTCCAAAATGGTGGCTAATCGTTTGAAATCTGTGTTACAGGATGTAACTAGTGAAGAATAAAGTACTTTCGTTCCCAATCGTCTCATTACAGACAATGCTATAATAGCATTTAAGGCTTTACATGTTATATGACGGAAAACACAAGGGAAAAATGGGATTGCAGCATTAAAAACTGACATGTCAAAGGCATATGACAGGGTGGAATGGTCTTTTCTGGAAGCTCTGATGTTAAAGATGGGTTTTGCGGTTCCATGGGTGCAGAAGTTAATGGTTATTGGTGGTGTATTTTGTAGCGTACGGTGGTAGTTTGTATGGTCCTATAGTTGCAGGCTGTGGTTTAAGACAGGGTGATCTAATTTCACCTTACTAATTATTCATTATGTGTGCCGAAGCCCTTTCTTGTCTAATAAGAAGTTTTGAACGACGGAATCAATTAACGGGATGTCAGACATTGTGGCGTGGGGTTTTCCGAAGACAACGCATCTGTTTTTGCTGATGATGCTATGTTTTTCTTTCAGGCTAATAAGCAAGATTGTTTTATCATTCAACATATCTTACAATTGTATCAGAATGCTTCTGGGCAGCAGATTAATTTTCAGAAATTTGAAATTTAATTCAGTAAGATTATTAATTCAATTATTAGGTAGGAGAATAGTGAATTGCTAGGTGTAAATGAAACTGATGAATTACCTCGGTTTTCCTACTTTTATAGGAAAAATAAGCAACAAGCTTTCAATTATATAGTCGATAAGGTCTGGAAGCGATGGATGGGGTGGAAGGGGACTTTATTATCCCGTGCAGGTAAAGAAGTGCTCCTGAAAATGGTAATGCAAGCTATCCCTACATATTTAATGGGCTTATTTTTGCTACCAATAGGCATATGTGATTGGTTAAAGAGATTGATGAACAAGTCTTGGTGGCGTTCAAATGTTGATACTGATCACGGAATGCGTTGGTGTAGTTGGAGAAAAATGGCAAAACCAAAAGAATGCGGTGGACTTGGTAATTCTATTGTTGCAAGACTATTTGGTATTATCCGGGGAGTGATTTTTGGAATGCAAATTTAGGGAGCAATCCCAGTTATATTGGACGTCTATAATTGATTCACGAGTTATTTTACGGCTGGGTTATTTGAAGAGGATTGGGATTGGTGATATTGTTAATGTATTTAATGATCCTTGGCTGCCGTCAATTGAAAACGCAAATAATACTAGAATAGTTGAGGTTTCTGTATCTGATTTATTTATACAGGGGACCAGAAGGTGGGGTGAGTAGTTATTGCAGCAAATGTTTGATGACAATGAAATTGAGCAAATCAAACGGATTCCGCTGATGAAATATCCAAAAGATGATGGGTGGCTATGGTGGCATGAGCAGAGTAGATTATATTCGGTTCGAAGTTGATAAATGTAGATCTTTCCCTTCAACAAGCATCTATTATGCAATGGATGTGGAATCAGGAAGGCCCTCCAAAACTAAAGAATTTTATATGCCAAAATTTAATTCCGGTGAGAGAAGAGTTGGGCCGATGACATTTGGAGGTTTCGGCAGTATGTCCTGTATGTCGTGTGCATGATGAAACGATAAATTATTTGTTTTTTACATGTTGTTTTCAATTGAGGCGTGGCGGTCGGTACAATTTCGACATCCTGCTTAAAATTCAAGTTTAATAGCTTGTTTTCATGAATTGAAAAGTGCAGGTAATGGGACTCATATTTTGGACTGTTTTACTATTTTGTTTATGCTATGGACCAATAGGAATGAGGTATTATGGCAACGCATGCATGCTAGACCATCTCAAGTAGTGGTAAAAGTGAGCAGGTGGACTGTTGAATGGAAATTGGCTCAATATGGGAAGGGCAACCGAAGAGCAAATGTGCAGCAATGTTCAATCTCAGGTACAATTAAATGCAATGTTGATGTTAGATTTGATAATACGACAGGGAATGCTAGTGCATGTTGGATTTTAAGAGATGATCGTGGAATGATGATGAGTTGTGTTTCCAAGCCAATGGGTGTAATTTATAATGCTTTATTGACTGAAATTATAGGGGTAAAAATTGAGAAATTTAAATAAGTCAATTTATAAAATTATCGGCAAATCAGTGTGCTTATAGTCTGGTATCAGCAGCCATGTGCTTATATCTGATATGAGCAGCCGATATTATGTTTGATTGTACAGAGCTAAATGCTACTTCTCTAGATTTTATATTGACTGTATTGCATGAAAATCTTAATAAAATTACAAGATTAAATACTCCGCATTCAGAGATTCTACTATTATTCCGCTAACATTACTTAATAAAAACCAAACACATAAAAAAAAAACCAACACACATTTCACTTCAAATAGAAAATTTGTAATTTAAATCAAAGAATTCTACATTATTATTCCCACATTTTCTCATATATTCTTCATATACATGTATGCATTATAATTATCATTCAATATTGGCTATTTATGGACATACTTTATAATATACTATCAATTTTGTCCAACTGAAAGTAAGAATATCAATAAGTAGAAACCATAACAGCACAAAAAAAAAAATAAAAAATGCTCTTAGAATAAACTATTAAAATCACTAACAAAAACTATATACAAACAATATTAATATAAAAAAGGTTTGCAAATTATAATAGCTTGAAAATCAAATAAGTTAGGAAATAAGCTCTTTGACACAATAACATCAGAAATGGAAGATTGAACTCTGATAATGACAAATCTTTTAGCTGAATTAAGCTATTGTACATATAACTTATAAGCACATCTACTACAGACTTTGTTAACAAACATGAAACTGTGATATCTTAATATATTCAGAATCCTTATTTTTTGTCTGTTCTCCTCTTCTATCCTTTTTCTTACCCCATAATGGTCCAAACCCAGAATAATAGTAAAATTGGTGGCTATTTGAACTCTTAGATTTTGCTCTTTTAGCTTTACGTTCACATTTTTCCACCTCTTCCTTCTTTTCACTTGTATCGATTTCATTATTCTGCTCAAAATACACTGTTTTCCCCTTATTCTTTGGTGGGGTTTTTTTGGTATTTTTATTATTCTTTTTCATCTTTGTTGCTGACTCGTCATTTTCCCTGTTCTCCATAATTCAATGTCATATCAAAAATTTAATTTGAATAAGCAATTTCGGACTATATTTACGAAACCCTAATATGGTATATATATAAAAATTTGGTGCAAAGATTTATTTTTTATTACCTCTTAACTGTATAAACAACAGAGTCATCAAAGCCTTCGTTCCCATCAGAAATATTTTCTCTTTCGAACTGGTAAATAATAATAAAAATGTTAAGCCAAACAGAAATAAATAAAGCATAGAAAGACCATTTAGTGGCGCTTAAACAAGGTTTTTTCTGAAACCCTAATGTGGCATATTTGTAAAATCCTATAAAGCCGAAAGAAAAACAGAAAATGCAAGTAGACGAGCGAGACAAGATATATAAAATTGATAGATAAACAGATAAACAAATAAATTCAATAGAACACAGAAGATTAATAATGACCTTGCGAATAGCAGATTGATAGTCTTGTTGAGAAAAAGGAATCAAATCCCACGGTGACTGGTTAAGGAGGCACACGTGCGGGTAAACAATCTCAGCTTCTCCTAATTCTAAACCATGCGACAGCGACAATTTTCTGTTCTTTCGAATCCTCATGTTTTAATTACTTCGGAGATGAAGAAACATAAAACAGAGCGAAAAACTAAGGTTTTTTTTTTTCTTTTTGGGTTTTGTTTAATATAAAAAATCTAAAAAGGAAGGGAAGAAATGAAGCTATTTCAATGGTTGTTACTACAGATCTCTCAGTTCAACCTCATAGACAGATTCATTGTCTCTTTTACTCTTAAGTTTTTAGTGTATTAGGTTTCTAGAAAAGCTTCTGTGTATTTTTAAACTTTTTTTTTTGACAATTTTGTCCTAGGATTTCTTTACTATTTACGGTTGTTGCACCTAGTGGACGTAATCTATGTTGTCCAAATCTATTATATCCTTCCCCGTTACACGTTCTTGTGTCTTATTATAGTAATTTCGAATCTACACTTAAAATTTCAGTTTTTTTTTTTTAAAAAAAAAATTTGAGTGCAGGTTTATATTGCTAAATTGTATTTGAAGAAGTTGGAAATGTTAATTAAGTCATTAGGAGAAGTAATTACCTTTATAATTATAATAAAACTTAATAGATTTGCTGTTCTATAAGAAATCCAGTGGTTTTGAACTAAAAAACAGTGAAATTATATTAATCATTCTGATTTTTGAAAATCTAAAATCTAGCGGAGATTATTTGGATTTTAATGCTACTATTAAAAGTTATTTAGTGCAATTTTTAAACAAATTAAGGACAAATGGTGGAGAGACTAAAAAAGGTTAATGCAAAATTATATACTATGGAAATTTGTCGGCGGCTCTGTTTTAGAAGACCATCCATAAATTAAACCAATTAGGTTTGAGTGATGCTAGTTGTAGATAATAAAAAAAATAAAAATTAATTTAAAATATATAATTATATTGTATCAGTTTGAAATATCTCAAATAATGATAAAGAAAAAGAACAAAAATTAAATTAAAATTTACAATTAATTACATTTTATTAAAAATTTAAAATTCTAAACTACTCTTCATGCTTAACGGAATAGATATTAGATTGTTGCCAACTATATCCAAATTTATTTATTTATTTATTTTCTTATCTCTATCTCTATACTAAGGTTACTGTGTCAAATTTATTTCTACTCCATCATTTTTTTTAGCATTTATTTTCACATCTAAACTTTCTCAATGCAACATTTAAAGTCAATTTTCTTTTTTAATCGGTAAACCTATTATTCTTGAAACAAATAATAATTAAAAGCTCCAGTCACAATAATAAATCCTATCCTAATTTTAAATGAAAGATTTTTTAGAATTTTAATATATAAAAATATATTTATGTGTTTATTAAAATATATAAAAATATATTTATGTGTTTATTAAAATAATTTTAATGAGATATGTCAGAGACATTCATATTTATTAATTTAAAATTTGCTGAATCCATTATTCTTAATTTGACTCTATATACAATCGTTACACCCATTTATGACAATAAGACCGTTTGAATAAAGTTTGATTCATAGCTGTCTTATCTGCAAGTCTCGTAATATGAATAAAGTTTTTATATTAGAAAAAAGTGAATTTCCATTTATATTTGTATCTAATTTTGTCCAAATTTTTATTTCATGTGAAACTAATTAAATATAAAATGATATTTTTATATAAGAAATAAAAAATATAATGATTAAAAAAATTAAAACTTCTTATTAGGAAGTCTTCAATTTTTCATATTGGACAACAAAATAAGATATTTATAGTAATATTTTTGAAAATTATGCATTTTCGAAAACTAATAACCTCTAATACACATAAAAGTTATATTTATAGAGTTACAAACTGTACTACCATCTATAAAAAGTCAATACATGATTTTAAGATTTAAGATTTTTAAACAAAATGATCAATAATACCTTAAATAATCAAAATTAAATAAATGACATAAGTAAATTTAAAAACTTCATAAAAGATGAACAGTGACTCATATAAGAATAGAAGAAAACAGTAAGGGAAAAAGAGAGGGGTCATGTTTTAATGTTTGCCAAATTACACAGTTCTCGTTCATACGCCTAAAAATGGCACTACAGCACAGCATTACACAACAAGTTTTAAGTTGGTGGAATATTGGCCTAAGAACTGTGGGCTGTAAGACGAAGAATTAGTTAAAATGGGCTTTTGGGCCCAAATATTTGTTTTGATGGAAAGTTGGACCATGTCATGAAGCCCACTGCTTGTACGGTTTTGCACGGGCTACAAAAGGCGGGCAGCAGATCAGATTTGAACGGACAATTTTTTTAAAGAAATAAATTAAATTTTAATTTATTATATTATATTCATATTTGTCATTTCCAGACATTTGGGTCAGGTAAAATGACTATTCCTAGCTGTACTAATCTTACTAGTGGCCGTACCATAATTGTTTTCCCTTATTAGCTCTATCAAACCCTGTTTGGTTAGGAATAATTGGATAAATTAGAAGTAGCCATGGCCAGTTCGGCCCGGTCGGTTCAGCAATGTTTGGTTAGGAATAATTGGATAAATTAGACGTAGCCATGGCCAGTTCAGCCCGGCCGGCCCATTGCTGAACCGGCTCAGCCCGTCGAAAAACCGTAATCGCCGGAATCGTAACCTAAACCGGCCGGAGGATGGGCGGGTTCAGGTTCAAGAAATTTTGGAACCGGAACCGTGAATCAGACTTCAACCGCCGGTTCCGCCTCCTCAAAACGCCGGTTAATCGAACTGCCACCGAACTGGTGGTTGGCCCGACAGTTTAGCGGACCGGTTCCGATTCCACCCCCTTGAATCGCGGCCCGGCAGGCTGAGGACCGGAATCGGTCCGGCCCGTGGCCACCTCTGGGATAAATTATGATACACGTCCAAATTTTAGAAATTATAACTTTTTAGGGTGTAAATTTCAAAATGTAATGATTTAGTAATGAAATGATTTGCTAGAGAGAAAGCCAAATTAGTGACATTATTGCATGTTAGGAATGAAATGATTTGCTAGAGAGAAAGCCAAATTAATGACATCATTGCATGTTCCAATAAACCTCTACGTGCTTCGTATCTTAATTTATAAATGTCGCTAACTATGTTTAATTATATTACCTTTCGAGTTCTTGTTTTCTTAATTATAATAAACAATTCCAATTTAGCAACTGCTAATGCTCTATACTTGAAATTAATTAGTAAAATTAAGCTATAATACTTGTTTAATCATTCTCACGGGCCCAGCAGTAGATGATGGTCTTCACGTGAAAGATAAGAAAAATAATATTAATAAGAAACACGTAATATCATTTATTTATTGATTATATCTACAATTTTTAATGTCATATTATTTTGTCTTTTAAATTCAAAATAATGCATAATTTTGTTATGGTTAAATTTTTCATCCAAACAATGTGAACGAAACCATTAAACAATGGAAATAATAATTACTATAACGAAATAAAATTAGAGAGAATCATACAATAGATGAGAACCAATTAATTAGTTGTGTAAAATATGAGACACCAAATAATAATTATCTATTTTTTTTATTTTTTAACTTTTGAGAACAATTTTGTAAATTTTGTTTATTTAATTAAATTAAATCCTCACAAAAATATAACATTTTTTTATTTAGATAAATAAAAATGATATTTACAAATAAAAACTAAATATATAATATTTTAAAGAGTATTTTAATATTTGTTAAAAAAAATAATGGCAGTAATAAAATTTTTGACAGAATACTAAACAATTTAATGATATGAAAATATATAGATTAACTCATGATATCAATGAATATAAAAAATATGGAGGATTATAAAAAAATTTAGGAAGTAACTAATAAATCTTTTAAAATATTAGTGATTAAAACATCATTTTGTTCGGAGTAAGTTTGAGGAGAATTTAAATTTGCATGTAAGTAGACAACTTCCATATTTGATCGAGAGTGAAGTTAAAGAAGAAATGAGATTTAAATGAAAATAAATTAGAAGTTATTTACACGAAATGAATCTTGAATAAAAAATAAGCTCGGACATGTGTGGCTTACCAAATTAACGAAAATGTTTGTAAATTTCCACTAGCCAAACAAATTGGATAAAGCATAGATTGGTTGTTGATTTGAGGTTTATGAGACTTAATTTTAATTTTACTTTTTGATAATAAATTTTGTTAAAAAATTCAAAATGTTATTTTTGATAAGTTTAAATTGTGGTATTAACAAAATCTGTTATCAAAATAATATTACCTTTGTATATTATAGCAAATCATGTATTAGACAGGTTTAAATCTTAGTAAATCAACTAAAATACAAAATTACAAATACTATTTGATACAATAATTAAGATTGTGAAACGTGGAAACACGCCAAACACTTTAGATCAAATATTAAATCACTCACGTTCTTCTAGTTCTCACACAGGCGCATGAAATGACTTCTTGGTTCACGTTAGGATCACGTGCTATTCACGAGCTTTTCCACTGTTTTTCTACAAAATTTCCAGCTAAGTTGGTATAGGAATAGGATTATATGACACATAGGATCGATCAGATTTTGACACGTATTAAAGGCCCACCATGAGAAGCACGTGGAACGCCTGTGCAGTGTTAAACGTGTATATTATGCAGTTGAGTTGAGCCACCCCAAAACGCGTGACTGTGAAGCTGTCGTCGAGCGATGAATGAAATTTGAATTGTGCGTCGTAGCTCATGCTTAGGCTTGCATCACCACGTGGACGACGATCACCATTTAACTATAACCCAATCACGCTTCTCAAATTGGAAGTGCTTAATACGCTCTTGTCAAAAGCATGTATTGTTTTTTCACTCACCCAATATGAATGACCTCAAAAATGAAATTCAATTTTATTTCCTTTAAATTAAAAAAAATCAGTTTAATTTATAGTTTTGTATATTAAGTAAATGAAAATATTATATTTTATTTTTGCAAAATTAATAATAATAGTAAAATTTAGAGAGAAGTAACTTGTTTTTGTTTGTATAACTTTATAGAATTTATGCATAAATTTTTAAATCATTATTCTTCAAAAATAAAATTTTGATACCACTAGTATATTTTTAAGGTATTAGGGCAAATTATACTTTCACTATAAGTAATAATTACAAACTTTCTAAAATTGTAAGACTCTTAAATACTCTCATTTCCTAATTGCCATTAATCTAAGTATTTTGAAACTTTCAACCTACACGTTGTGAATTTTTCAATAAATAACATTGAATCGCTAACTGATGAAACAACTACCAACTCTGTTATCGATGAGATGACTAGCAACACCGTTGACATAAAAAACTCAAGTCATTGATCTTGAACCCTAACTTTCAGTCTTTTATGAATCCATTCCCAAAACTGCTTTTTCGATCTATATATTATATCTTTATTTGGTTTAGTTAAATAAAATTTATAGACAAAAAAGAAGAAAAACAAGAATAAGACATATAAAAAAAATAATCAAGAAAAAAGAGAAGAAGAAGGTTGATAACATTTAATGTCAAAAAAACAGTTTAAATGAACGTTAACGACGGTTAAATATTAAGTAGATTAAAAAGAATAATTAGACAATTAAACAATAAAACGTGCTATTAACTATAATTATATTCAAACTTAATGGAACCTTAAAACGTGATATTTCTTATAATTGTCGTATATTTTTTAATTAATAATCCCTAATTCTCAATATAATATTATATATAAATAAACTATTTTTGAAATATAAAATTATGAAAACATAAAATAAAAACTACCCCACATAAGTATCTACTCTGAGAGTAAAACCAATGAATCTGACGGTACATCTAACAGTAAAAAGGTGTAAAATTTGTAATGGGGTAAAAGAAAATTTTGCATGTGCACATTGTTTTAGAATAACACGTGCACTATTTTTTTTCACTTTGTCTAATTCACTCATACTATTTTGAGAATACTTATGTACTTTTGGCATATTCATGTGCTTAATAAAATATGCCTGATTTTTAGGTGTTTGTTTAGAAGAAACAATTATAGATATTTAAAAATAACTAATTCCTGCTTGTACTCCTAAATAGTACGAGTTAAAATCCTTCGAACTGTACAGCCACTGGTAAAAAAAACATACTAAAAATAACAACATTAAAATCCTCAACCAACTAAATTATTTCAAAGACCCTGTTTTTAACCAAGAAATTAAAAATATTGATGACGTGTAAGCCAAAGAAAGTCCCGTATGTATAATTTTACTGGACCACACACAAAAACGTTGCCGACTACTTCTCTCTACCTCTAACGAATTTTTTTCTTTGTAATCTGAGTATTTAACCATGGTTATCCCTACTCTATACTTAACCATGGTTTAACTGAACAGTTAGCACCAACAAACAACTAAACAAACCCATTCTCTGTTCTCTCTCTCTCAATTTCTTAACTCATACCTCCAAACTTTGCTAGAAAGACAATTTTTTTTTTCTTTTCCGTTGCTTACATTTTTTTCAAGTTATCCGATTGTTTGGTTTCCGGAAAACTTAATTCTTCAGCTAAACTGTCACTTTCCCGGAAAATTTACCTGTTTGATATCCTTCAAACGAATTGTTGTCTCATGATCCCAATTTCCTTGCTTTTCACAAAACGAAACATTGTCCTGAAAGCTGAAAAGAAAAGAAAGCTCTATTATTTTCCGGCCGGTTTCCGACTTACCGTTGGTGGCGGCGTGCGACTGGAGATAGTTTTGGTTAGTACAGTACTTACATTTTCAATCCTTAAATTCTTCTGCCATTTGTATTTAGTATTGTTTAGATTTTAAACCATTATTGTTAGAATATGTTATTGGTGGTGAAAATTATAGTTTTTCCCAATAAAATGAAAGTAATTTCAAAATAGAGCTGAAATTTGTTTGAGCAGAATATATTTTTTGGTGTTGAAATAATTGTTTTTTGAAACCTCAATATTATGTTTGAAGCAGATATTTGTTCCACACTAACTGGTGAACCAAATTGATGAATTCTTTTAGATTATTGGTATGTAGTAAGATTATTTTACGGATTAATTTAGATGTTTACAGGCATATTATGGATTAACATGTGTTGTACTGAATTTTATTTATGCAATGAATCGTTAGTCTGATTACTGACTTTGGTTGTGGGGATTTAGGGATGAAGATGGAGCTAGGTATGAGAGGTGGGGCATGGGACGATGAAGATGTGGTTGCTGCTGTTTTGGGTTCTAAGGCTTTCAATCATCTAATAACAAATTCAGTCTCAAATGACAGTCTTTTAATGGCAATAGGCAGTGACGAAAATTTGCAAAATAAGCTCACGGATCTCGTGGACCGTCCTAACGTTTCAAATTTCAGTTGGAATTATGCTATATTTTGGCAGATTTCTTGCTCTAAATCCGGCGATTGGGTCCTAGGTTGGGGAGATGGGTCTTGCCGGGAGCCCAAGGAAGAGGAAGAATCTTTAACCACTAAAATTCTCAATTTACGTTTCGAAGATGAAACTCAGCAGAGGATGAGGAAAAAAGTTCTTCAAAAGTTGCATACATTGTTTGGTGAACCAGAGGAGGATAATTATGCTTTGGGATTAGATCGGGTTACTGATATGGAAATGTTCTTTTTAGCTTCCATGTATTTTTCATTTCCTTGTGGCCAAGGTGGTCCGGGAAAATGTTTTGCATCTGGTAAGCATGTATGGATATCTGATGCTTTGAAATCCGGCTCTGATTATTATGAGAGGTCTTTTCTCACAAGGTCTGCTGGGATTCAAACCATTGTGTTGGTGTCTACTGATGCTGGCCTTGTTGAATTGGGTTCGGTAAGACCCATTCCTGAGAGTATTGAGATGGTTCAGTTTATAAGGTTCAACTTTTCCACTCATAATTCAGTTACTAGAGCAAAATCTTCGGCCGCAGTAGCTGTACCGGTTATGCCTGTGGTTAATGAGAAGAAAGATGAAAATTCACTATTTTCTAATGTTGGGGTTCTGGAGAGGGTAGAAGGAACTCGTGGAATTTTCAAGCAGGATTTGAACAACTCTAATCAGGGCTATGGACATGTACATGGTTTCAAAGAGAAGCTAGCTGTTAGAAAGATGGAAGAGAGGCCGTCATGGGGTGCTTATCAGAATGGGAATGGGCTTGCATTTCAAGGCTTTCAAAATGGCCTTAATGGCTCAAGTTTGCCACAATGTTTTGGTTTGAAACAAGGAGTACAATCACAAACTACAACAAATAACCAACAAGATCTTGTTAATGGAGTTAGGGAAGAGTTTAGGCTGAATCAGTATCAGCCGACAAAACAGGTGCAAATGCAAATTGATTTTTCCGCAGCAACTTCAGGGCCTGCTGTGATCGATCAACCAATGAGTGCAGAATTAGAGCATGAAGATATGGAAGCTTCATGTAAAGATGAGTGGCCTGTTGTAGTTGATGATAGAAGGCCTCGTAAACGGGGTAGGAAGCCAGCGAATGGAAGAGAAGAGCCCTTAAATCATGTTGAGGCAGAGAGGCAACGGCGAGAAAAACTAAATCAGAAATTCTATGCTTTACGAGCTGTGGTGCCGAATATTTCTAAGATGGACAAGGCATCCTTATTAGGAGATGCAATTGCTTATATCAACGAGCTACAAGCTAAGTTAAAGTCAATGGAAGCAGAGAGGGAAAATTTTGGGAGTTGTTCAAGAGATGCAACAACTTTGGAGGTTAATTCAAACATAGTAAATTATAGCCAAGCTTTAGAAGTAGATATTCAAACACTTCACGATGAAGTTATTGTAAGGGTAAGTTGCCCGCTGGATTCTCATCCTGCATCTAAAGTGATCCAAGCGTTAAAAGACTCGCAGATCACTGTAGTTGATTCAAGATTCACTGCAGCAAATGACACAATATTCCATACATTTGTGATAAAATCTTATGGATCCGAGCAAATTACCAAGGAAAAGCTAATGGCAGCATTTTCGCAAGAATCTAATTCATTATGACATTTGTCTCCGGGGAAATAGCAAGAAAATCTCTCCCGTGAAGAACTCTTTTGAAAGCTTCTTCATAATATTTTTTGATAAGATGCCTGAGTTAGAATTAGAGAATAACTACCTATTGACTAATTAGAGTAGCAAATATTTATGTTGATTGTTTATAGAATACATATTGAATCATAAGGAAGTTTTATTTTTATTTTATTTTATTTTTTTTTTTGCGCAAGATCCAATTAAATTTATTCTTTAAAGTTTGGTTCTTTTAAGACTAAGAAATTATCAATCATACAAAAAGTTTAGAGTTTAGTGTTGAATTATTGTTGACTAGTTCTTGATTGGATTAAAAAAGCCTTAATGAAACCTACCAAATCATGTCTCTATCAAATGAGTTTGACGTTATTGGATTCATAATTTTCACATGATAATTCATTTTTGGAAACTTATTACCACTTGTTAGTTGAACATGACTTGTAAGAATCATGCATTTTCTTTTTTTCAACACTAATAATAATCAACCGTTTTATTACATCGTTGGCCATAAAACGCAACTACATTTCTTTTTTAAAAATAGTGGGACATTTCATATTTTTTTGAAACAAAGCTGTCCTACTATTTTAAGAGACACAAATGTTAGATTTCCTACATTCCGTGTTCAACTAATTAATATTAATCAATGAAATTTATATTTCTTTTAAGAAAAAAAAAAAGAATTTATGTCATTATTTAAAAAAAAAAAAAAGTGAGAACTATTGTATATATTTCCATTATTCAAAAACTGCCGTCCCAAACAGAAAACCACAAAAGCGTGGAGTTGGAAATTCAAAACTCAAAAACCCTCCAAAACCTCCTCACTCCGACCTCTGATTTCGCCAACTACGACATGTCTGGAATCGGACTCATCGACCAGGTTTTTTTTTTTTTTATATATATATTGACTTCACTCTCCATTACTGCTATTTTCCAAGCTTATGTTAATGTTAGGGTTCTTTCTACTCTTACTAATCCAAACTTTAATTTCTGGTTTAAATTTTGACACAAACCATCCACTCTCCATTCTATTTCATTTTCTATTTTGATTTTTAAGGTATTTCATTTTGACCTAAATTTAAATTTGTCAGTGTTAGACTTAGTCAGTGTATTTCGTCTTCGTTTCTGCATTTTGGGGCAGCCTTGAATTCAATTCTTGTGTCCGTATGAATTCTTGAAAGGTGGATTTGGAATTTAATGAAACCCACGAAATTCTGTGTCCATATGAATTGCATGGAATTGTGGATTTTGAAAAATGGTTCGAAATTATTGCTATGGGAATTTGTAGAATTCTTCTTAAGTGGATGAAAACTTTGGAAGTTCTTGTCTTCTTGATTTGCTTTATTTAAATCTTGAACTGCCTTATTGAATGCTTTTGAGTGGTACTGTGCAGTTTGCCTAGAAAGCATGCCAATATTGATTTCATTTTCAATTGGAAACCTCTTAGGATGATTTTGAGAGCTTGAAGAAGGATATCAGAAGGCATGAAGATAACCTAAAATTCTTGAAGTCACAGGCAAATCTTTTAGATGAATCTATACTTGACCTTCAGGGTGTGCTTCTTAATTTCCCTTTTCTATGATAGTTCATAATTTCTTCATCCGAATGTACATGTTGGTTATGGATATTGTTGCTTGTTACTAACGCAATTTTCAGTCAGCATTGGAAAGTATCATTCAGTGAATACAACACCTAAAAGAAGAAAGAAGAATGGGGAACTTCAAAGTGAGGATGAAACAACAGAACAAATTTTAAAACATAAAAACACAGCTGCTGCAATATTGTGTCAGCTTAAAGCTCAGCATGCAATGGTGCTGTTACAGTCGCCAATTACCAAGGATATGGTGGGGATCGTGGCAACTCTTGCCAGAGTTGATAGCGACAATCTGAATAGGTCAGTAGCAATGCACTCCCTTGAATTTCATTTTTCCATCAATCGCAATTGAGGGCTGCTTCATTTGGTTAACGTGTGAAGCTTCGCTGTCTTGAATGCAGATTGGTATGTTTGATTACAAGTGCACTTTTATTTATTATTCAAAATGATATCACATTTAAGATATGATTTATCAGATCAATAATGAATTGAATAATCTGATTGTTATTATGCATACTGCATAAGGTAGGTTTTGTTGGGTTCTTCAAATGCATTAACCATTGTAGTGAACTGAAATTCCTTTTAATGTCAAACATTGATGTTTGCTGAAATTTGTTGGTTCTTTTTACATCTTTAAATCAGGCTCTTCTCTGAATTTTTGGGTTTGGAGACCATGCTGGCAATAGTTTGTAAGACCTCAGAAGGTGTTAAGGCGTTAGAGAAATATGATGGAGATGGCAAAATAAGCAGTGGTACCGGTCTACATGGCCTAGCATCTTCTGTTGGAAGGAAAATTGATGGTCGATTTCTTGTTATATGCCTTGAATATTTGAGGCATGGATCCTGTTTTGCATTTTGTTGTCTTTTTGTGCATTAATATTATATCAAGATGTTTAACTATAGTTAACAGGCCATATGCAGGTGGTTTTATAGCTGGTGATGAACAAAAGAAACTTTCTATTGCAGAACCAAAGCTACCAAATGGATTACGTCCAACCGGGTTTCTTGATTTTGCAGTTAACATGGTCAATCTAGATAATGCAAATCTGTGTTTTGTCACTGCCAATGGACATGGCCTTAGAGAGACACTATTCTATGCTCTATTTTCTCACCTTCAAGTTTACAGTAGCATATCTGAAATGCAACTTGCTCTCCCTTGCATAACTCATGGAGCCGTGTCTTTGGATGGTGGGATGATCAAAAGAAATGGCGTCTTTGCTCTTGGCAATACGTAAGTCCCTATTCATATTACTTGCAATGCATAGACAGTCAAAATCTCTCTCTTTTTTTTTTTTGGAATTAGATTTTGAATTTCAACTATTGATCTTCCACTTCACTATCTATATTCAATCTGGTATTAGGGAAGATGCGGAGGTGAAATTCCCAGTATTTTCCAGCGAATGTAATGTACCTGCAAATTACACTGAGATTGAACGTAAGCTCAAAATGCTAAAATGGGAACGACAGAATGTTATGTCTGATGTGCGAAGAGAGGAATCATTGTTGAAGAAAAAAGCTCAACTCACTTCATGAGGAATGACGAAGAAAAATTGCTATGCATAGAGAAGAAAGTTGGTGTAGATACTATAGACATTCATTTTTGGTGGGCAGTTTTGTAAATTTAAGTGTATAGCCATGGGGCTTACTCTTTTTATTATCCTTTTTTTATTGGCAACGCAGTCAGTTTCTGTCCATTGTTAAATCTATGAACAAAAGAAATCTTAGAAACCTCAGCATAGCTTGTCAAGTGCAGCAAACTTACAGGTTTCTATTACTTTTTGTTTAAGAAAGTTGAATTGCATAAAACCAAGTGGCCCATTGATTAATCTGTTGCCGTATTTTCCCTATGCTCAAAGCTATACTGAAATCAATGATCAGATACAAAACATATATACATCACTGTTCGGAACTATTACCTAATTATAAACTCATCTGCCCACCAAAATCAGCGTTAAGACTAATCTACTCCACTCACAAAAATCAGTAATAACAGTTGCGAGTTGATGTTAATTAAAAACGACTAACTATGACTAGTTTTGCCCTGTGAAATTGCAGGTGCAGTCGGAGAATTCTCCTTGTCATGTTTATCATTAGCTTCCTTGTCAAATTTCTTGCTCCGACAATGTTTCGAGATATGCCCTTTCTTCCCGCAGGAGTAGCAGACATATCCCTTGTTATCCATATCTGTGTCTCGTTTCCTTCCAATATATCCTGCCTTCTTCATATCTTTCACTCTCGGTCCTAATAGGTGCTTGGCATGATTAGAGGATGCTGGGTTGGATGGTTCTGCTCGGTTGCTGGAATCCTCCTCTGCCCTTACGCGATCCATCAACATCCAAAATGGCAGATTCTCTTCACCCAATAACTTGATGCAGAAATCCCTCCATGATGGTGGAAGCTTGGAAATAATGGCGCTAACATGAAATTTCTCATCGACTAAAATTCCAGTAGCCACTATAGAATCTGCAATGGTATTAAGTTCTTGAACTTGATCAGCAACTGATTTTTCATCTACTATCTGATATTCAATATAGTTTTTGACATGAGATCTCTTCCTCCCACATTCCTCGTAAAGATAAATAAATTGTAGCTCTTCCCATATTTCTTTAGCGTTGTTAGCCATCTTCGAATACTTATTATAAAGAGCATCAGATAGAGAAGACAAGATGTGGCGGCGACACATATAGTCATCATTGTGCCACTTTAGCTGAGCAGCTTTAGATTGAGCAATGTCTTCAGAACTTGCTTCTGGCCTTACAGCACTGCTGGGGCATGGATTAGTGAGCACATATGCAATATTTAGTTGCTTTAAGAACAATTCCATTTGGGTTGCCCAATACTGATAATTCTTCCCATCAAAACGGTTTATCTCAACAGGAAATAGTTCGTGGGAGGAAGAATCATGAACAGAAACAGCAATTGCAGAATTGGAAATCTGGCCATTAAGTTCAAGTGGAGATGTATTGACTGATTTGGAGACCTGCCCATTAAATTCAGAAGATGCAGAAGCAGTTGCAAAATTTGAAGTCTGTCCATTAAGTTCATTAGTAGAGGTAGTCACCACACCAGGGACTTGTGCACAAATTTTATTAGCAGAGGCAGCCACCACCACATTCGAGATTTGATCATTACTTTTATCGTCATGAAGTTCAGATCTGCAGTATAAATTGGATAAATTGTCTAAGTTGATAATCAGTTCAGGTGCCTGAAATTTTAGGGCTATTCAGATCAACCCAAGCTGGACTCAGTGTAATAAAAGTTACGTTATTCTAATTTGAGAATTTACTAAGCATGCGAATGTGAAAATCTGGAAAATAGCAATTATATGGCCTATGGTTTGTATAGATCAAGCCATCAAACCAAATTTGAAACCCCTAATGAATGTAGTACTTGAGGAAAACCGACAATGGAGGAGAACCTATGGCTATGACCAGAAAACCTTTGCACCTATATCTTCAGTTGTTATATAATAGTTAAATCAACCTAAAAACTCAAATTTCATGCAATTATGCTGACTTTATGATAAGATTATTGGCTTCAACATGTTAAACAAATATCACAAGAATAGTCTCACCTTAATTTTGATTGCATCTTTAGAACTGCGTCTTCTATCAAAGGGACATTCTTCCTGAAGACTGACCATTGTTCAGCTGGCATGCAAATTCCTGAAAACACAGCAGCAGCAGCTTTCAGCAGAAATATAGATTACTAACACCAAAATGAAAAGTCAACAATAAAGAGGACAATCAATCAACCCAAAATCTACAACAGAACCAAGAAGCTTACTTTAAACTACTAGCCAATACTCGTTATAAGAATAACAATGCATAAAAGCACAAGGGCTTGCAAAAATCCAGAAATATGATAGCACAAATCAAATAATGGTGTCTTGTTTGTGCTCTTGAGAGTTTGTGCATGCTTATATCAAGCAAGACAGAGGCACTAAATGATATCATGCTGAACCAGACTATGCTATTGCCCTAGTTCTTGTAAGGAAAATCATCATCTGGAAGAACTTTCTAATGGAAAGAGCAACTGCAGGCTACTCAAGGGTATGTCTTATGAACAGCCAGAGTCCTGCAGAGCAGATTTGTTAACCTACAACTTCCACCTTATCCAGTAGAGAATCTCTACTGACAGGTTTCCGAGTGATAAATAATACACAGAAGTTAATAGAGGTGTCTGAGTGATCACCTTTATTAGAAGCAAGCTGCCTTCCATATTTATAATAGAACTCCCTGATCGATACGAAAGATTTCCCTTTAAACTCTTGAATCACCACGTTCCTTCTATTTGATAGCTAAACCAAAATGAATTACTCCAAAAATCAAAGATAAAGAAGAAAACAAGAGACGAAAGATGAAAAAACAGAAGCTAATTAGATGCCCATTCACCTGCAAAGATGAGCGTACAATGAAAAAAATAAAATCAAATTACACTAATGCGCTTCTCATTTTAATAAATCCCTAATTACACAACAAAAATGAAGCCTAAATGAGGTAGCTTACAAAATCTACAAAAATCAGAGTTTTCTTGCACCAGTCACAAAAGGCAATATCAAGTATCAACAAAATGAATACTGACATAAAATCAAATGATAGAATATTAAAATGAATTTTTACTCGACCCATACAATACGCACAGTTACTAGCTTATATCGAACTCTCCAGTTCACTAACAATTTAAAGCCATAGTATACGAATAATTAAAGCCAAAAGAAGCTAAAAACCTAGAGATTAGGGTTCATACCTTACAAATAATAGGATTTCCATCACTATCAAACTCCTCCTTCGTTAATGCTTCATGTTCAACTGGCGCCATTGCTCGAGTTTCCTCTCGAAAGTTTGCATCGGCCACTTTACCTTCCTCACCATTTGCTTCCACTGTAGAGAGCAAAAAGGCCTCAACTACGCCTCTGATGAATGTCTTCTGCTGTATATCAGGTAGTTCGATACCAAGCCTTTCCGATGCAGTTTGTCGGACCTTGAACTCTGTCACCTGGTCCATATCAGCATTTCTAAGTATATCGAGTACCGTTTCTTCGATTTTCCGTTGAAGTTCTGATTCCATCATCAGAGGGAGTCGTTTTTGGTACAGTCTAGTGCAATTAATTAGGGATCCAATCCCGCCTTCGGAATAGAATCTTAATTTTTGACTGTCCAAAAATCACTTGACCAATTAAAAATTGAATGAACTTTTTATACTATTAGGGGAAAAAAAATTGTAAAGGAAAAATGCGAATAATTATTTAAGGTTCCACCGAGATTTGAACTCGGGTTACTGGATTCAGAGTCCAATGTCCTGACCACTAGACCATGGAACCATTTTTGCGATAGGGCTTAAAAGTCAATATATAGCTAATAAATTTAACGAGTTCGCACTACAAAATTTTCCTTGAGGAAAGGATTGTATGTTCTTTGGTTGGGGACTCATGCAAATTCTATTTTCTACGAACTTTTCTGCTAACTATTAAAAAAAACTTTGCCAGTACAATTTCTTTTGGTTTAAAGACTGTGGATAACACAAAAATTCTCCTTATTAAGCAACATTTTTGCATATTGAACAATTATATATATATATATATATCGTGTTCTACATAAAAGCACTATACAACAAATGGGTTTCATACCTTGACAAATCAATACCCCTTATCATGGAATTCCTTACAATTTCTTCAATCTTTCTTTGTCTAGCTATTGTTGCCAACCTCTTCTTTCAATGGCCAAACCAGAAGAAATCCAAAAGGCTTCCACCAGGCCCACCAAGATTGCCTATTTTCGGCAACCTTCTTCAACTAGGCCCTTTACCTCATAGGGACCTTGCTTCTTTGTGCGACAAATACGGACCTCTTGTCTACCTCCGTCTAGGCAGCGTTGACGCAATCACCACCAACGATCCTGAAATCATACGTGAAATCCTCCTCCGTCAGGACGACGTATTCGCTTCCCGGCCACGGACGCTCGCCGCTGTCCACCTCGCGTATGATTGTGGAGATGTGGCGTTGGCTCCTTTAGGCCCAAATTGGAAGCGCATGAGGAGAATCTGTATGGAGCATTTGTTAACAACGAAGAGGCTCGAGTCTTTTGAGAAGCATAGATTTGAAGAGGCCCATCATTTGGTCCGAGATGTTTGGGCCCATGCCCAAAGTGGAAAGACTGTGAATTTGAGAGAAGTGTTAGGCGCGTTTTCTATGAACAACGTGACGAGAATGTTGTTAGGAAAGCAGTACTTTGGAGTTGAAACGGCAGGTCGTCAGGAGGCTATGGAGTTCATGAATGTAACGCATGAATTGTTTTGGCTTTTGGGTGTGATATATTTGGGTGACTACTTGCCGTTTTGGAGGTGGATTGATCCATATGGATGCGAGAGTAAGATGAAAGAAGTGGAGAAGAGAGTAGATGATTTCCACTCTAGGATTATTGAAGAACACAAGAAAGCAAGAAATCAGAGGAAAAAAGATCAACTTGGAGATGCAGAATTGGATTTCGTTGATGTTTTATTATCATTACCAGGCAAGGATGGGGAAGATCATATGGATGATGTAGAAATCAAAGCGCTTATGCAGGTAAACCTCTCTCAAAGTTTCTACTTTCGCAAAAAAGAGTTTTCATTAATTTTCCTAGGAATCAAACAGAAAATTAAGCAAGAAAACTAATTTTCATTATCAGGATATGATAGCTGCTGCGACAGATACTTCAGCTGTAACGAATGAATGGGCTATGGCAGAGGTGATCAAGCATCCACGTGTCCTTCGGAAAATACAAGAGGAGCTTGATAGGGTCGTGGGCCAAAATAGGATGGTCAATGAATCAGACTTAGTGCACCTTAACTACCTACGGTGCGTTGTACGGGAAACATTCCGGATGCACCCAGCAGGGCCTTTCTTGATTCCTCATGAGTCAATTCGCGCCACTACAATCAACGGCTACCATATTCCGGCTGGAACCCGTATCTTTATCAATACTCATGGGTTGGGCCGGAACACTAAGATATGGGCCAATGTGAATGAATTTCAACCGGAGAGGCATTGGTTGGCTGACGGAAGCCGAGTGGAGATAAGCCATGGAGCTGCTTTCAAGATATTGCCGTTTAGTGCTGGGAGAAGGAAGTGCCCCGGCGCGCCGCTAGGAGTGACATTGGTGTTGATGGCTTTGGCGCGGCTTTTCCATGCTTTCAATTGGGCTCCACCAAATGGGCTAAGACATGAAGATATTGATACAACTGAAGTGTATGGCATGACTATGCCAAAAGTCACACCTTTATTAGCAATGGCCACACCGCGTTTGGCTAATCATTTATATTGCTAAATAATTTCAAAACTCTTTAAGGCATAAATTATGTTTAATTATCTTTTCATAATATATACATTACAACCTACAAATATTTCAATATGTATCTTGATTTCATTTTACTTTTAGAATGTTTATTTGGTGACAGTAATATGTGTACTGTCAAACATCTAGACATTTGCCTTAAATGGCTCAAATTTTGTATATTTTAATATATAAATATGAGGGCTCAATTGCAAGGTGCACTACACAATATGAGTTGTACACTTCATGAATGGGAGAAAAAGCCCTCCACTCAAAATTTCGGTTTTTGTAAACTTGAATTAATTTAAGAACAAAAATGTCTTATTTTGAGTGAATACTAAAGGTAGCATCAATTTGGAGGTCTCCTAATAATACTTGAGCAACACGTACATGTCCACTAAACTTTATTGCTCTTTCCAGGCTATAATTCCTCTTTGCAAAATTCTGAATGTTTGCTTTTGAAAATTTTGGTTAGTGGGTTGCCCCCACAGGCTAACTTTTCACGAGTTTCCAATGCTAATCGAAGCAAGTTAGCAAAGATACTTATACACGGACAATAAGGAGGGCTTTTTGGTACGGAGGGTTTGGGTTTATTTATGGTCCGCCTGCCCAACTTTAATGGAGTAAATTCTAATAGGTAAGGCTTACCTTTCGCTTCATTACTTCTATTAATCCCTTCTTTCTCTTTTTGAGAAAATGATACATTTTAGTCAAGTGGGTAAATGATATGCAGAACTACTACTTTACCTACTCATCGTTTCAAAGGACAATCATAATCAAGATTACTATCATTTTTTCTCCTAATTTAAGAACATCATACTTTTGTGCAACTAACTCTTATTACTATTATTATTATTCTGAAGGCATCGTAATGATTCTATTAGAATTCCATTTATTAGAAAAAGTTATAAATTAAAAATTTGAATACATTATATATACTGCAATTCTACTATTCTAGATCACATTAAGTATTTTTTAAATTTAAGAATATAATGTTAATTTGTAAATCAAACCCATAACTCATGTATAAAAATGGATGGATATAAGTGATTAAGAATCTATATTAAGAATAAATAAGAATTAGTATCATCCAAAACCAAATAAGAATGAGTAAAGATTTTTTTTTATATTTTTTAATTTTTATACATTTGTTGAATTATATTTTTTAGATTGAATAAAAATCTATAAATTAATAATTTTATTTTATATAATTTCTTTCAATTTTTATATAAAATCAATAAAACTCAATAAGATTCAATAAGAATAAGTAATTTTTCAATGTTTATTGATTGTTATTGAATTTACTGTTAATTTCATTTTTTTCCTTGAAGTAATCCTAGTCGTCATTGATGACTTGAAATTTTTAACGGCGATAAAACTTAACAAATCATATATTATTGGAAAGCTATCACTTTGTAAATTTCAAATATGATTTCAAACAGGAGATACATCTCCGGTAAGATGATCAACCAAAACTTCAAAGATTTTACCAAAATTATTTTTTACTCCTACTACCGAAACTCTGAAGCTAATGGAGGTTGCAGTGCTTGGGCTGGTGACTAGCAATGCCAGCCGACTCATTTTTGTGTTGAACGGTGGTCATTAGCGATGGTGGAAGTTGGTTGCATGGTTGTGAATGTCTCAATTTTTTTTTTCTTTTATGATTATTTTTTATTAAAAATGGGCAATTTTGATATTTTTGGTCATTCTAATGAGTTATTTTTTTTTAATTTTCAAACTTTTGTACCATTTATTTAAAGACTAAACTTGATTTGTGATAATTTGCTAATTGTACCGGTTATAATTAGGCCCTTCAACACCGAAAGTGTCACTGGTTGGTTAATTTTCCAAGTCTCGTCCTTTTTGACTAATTAGGCACCGTGTGTGCAACCAACCAAACATGTCCAAGAGCCTAGATCTCATGATTTCATGTTCATCTTATGTGTTTGTACTCACGTAATCTTACCCCCCTTCATTTCGTTTTGATTGATGATCCTAATCCTGCTACTACATACATACTCTATTCTTTATTCGTGATTGTGTCAAAATATCACGTGTTCATATCTAAGGTGTTTGTCACGAATGCTTAATATTGCCATTTCAGATACAGGAGAGTCCCACTTAGGCTAAAAGATGGTCATCACACCATCAATCCAGCTTTTTGTGAAGGGGTTAATACTATTAAGAATCAACCGTACTTATAAGCAAACTTAATTCTTAAGGCATGCATGTTTTTTTGGGGCATAGGCAAAATAATTGGATAAATAATATCTGATTATTTCAGTAATTGTTAGTTATTAGTAAAATTTATTTAAATTATGAAATTGACATTTTATGAATATTATTTGAACTCTTTAACATTGTGTTATCAAACAATTTGAATAATAACATTATAACTAAGAATATTAGCCTTAATATATGATTTAAATTTTGGACTAACATCCCCATGTTGAACTAGTTTTTGGTAAACAAGATCTATTAATTTTACCAAAAATAAGGCAATCACACTATATACTATACCTTTTTTTAATAATGCAATTGAAAAAAAAAAAAAAAAAAAAAAGAGAAGCAAGAGCAAGAAATGGATAAGATTGTCTTTACGGCTCTACCGGCTTCGGTGACATAGAGTATAAAAATCAATGAGAACATGGGAATGCATTTGTCACACAAGAATTGGTTCATGAAACATGTGAAATAGGACGAAAAAGGACACTACACGTATTAAATTGTATAGAATAAATGCGAGAGGTGAAGCTATACAATTAGTTTGATTTTGATGTATTGTATATATATATTATACATTTGCATTAAAAGAAATAGAAAATTAAAAAATGAAGTTTCCTAATAAAACACGACAACAACCAATTTGAATTGTTAAGAACATGCTAACATGGCAATATTAATATATACATTGTTTTATTGGCTAAATTCACAAAAATGGAAAAATTTCATTGTCAACTACTGTATCAAACTAACTAATCACATACACCATCAAAAGGGTTTGGTCCTTGGAGATGGCGTTTCTTTGTTTTATATAGTGGAGAAGAGTAAGATATTTAAGGCTTAGTTAGTAGCATCATCCTGCTCCAGTCCAAAGTGATTATAGGCATTAATTAAGGACAATAAATATGAACCCAACTTTCACCCAACAAACCAAACAAAACTTTGGTCCCTGGGATTTTTCTCCTTCCACCACCACTAACATCCTATAGTGGCATTTTCGTCATCTTAACTTTCCCTTTCTTTTCCTCCCTGGAAAGAAAACATAAAAATTACTCATCCATCCATAATAAACAGAAAACACAAATCGGATTGAAAATGAATAGGATGGCGGTGTGTGTGCTTGCGGTGAATTTTGTAATATTCGTATCTATTTCATTCATTCATTTACATACATTTGGCTTTGCATCCATTTCATGTTGCGTCCCGACAAAAACGGGTACAAAAAACAAAATAAATAATTCAGACATACATTTTTTTTTTAAAAAAAAAAACATATCTTTTATCATGTGATTTATAAAAAAATTATTATTTGGCTTATTTTTTTTAACTAAATTATTTAGCTTATTTGATTTAAGGATCTTAATCAAACTAAGTATAGGATAGGATTGGTAAAAAAAGTATAGGATTAAACCTAACCGCAAGTTGAAAAAAAGAAGAATAAATGCTATTTCCCCCAAAAAAATGATATTTACACTTTCAAGGAACCGCATTTCCCACTCACTCACTCTTCCAATTATTTATACTCTCTCACCTCTGCAAACCCACTCTGTGCTCTCTCTCCCTCCCCCCTCACTTTACTTTCTTTGGGTTTCAATGGAAGGAAAAGCGAGAAATTCCCTTCTCTTCTTTTCCTTCGCTATTTTCCTTTCTCTCTCCACCGCTTTCTCATTCTATCTCGAGTCCCAAACCCTGGTTCTTAATCCTCTCCCTAACCAGCCCACCCTCTCACGGCCAACCTCCGATTCCGATGTAGAAGAGGCCCTAACAGAATCTGAAACAGACACATTAGAGTCGGCGGCTTTCTCCGTACAGTTACACCACATAGATGCATTATCCTCCAATAAAACACCAGAGGGCCTTTTTGATGATAGGCTTCGTCGAGATGCCAACAGAGTTGAAGCTCTGTCTTCGATTGCTGCATCCGCGGTTGCCGCCGGTAAGCGCGTTCGTACAGGATTTAGTAGCTCCGTGATTTCTGGTTTGGCGCAAGGTAGCGGCGAGTACTTCACGCGCATAGGTGTTGGTACTCCGCCAAGGTATGTTTACATGGTGTTGGATACTGGTAGCGACATCGTTTGGCTCCAGTGTGCTCCATGTAGGAAATGCTATGCTCAGTCTGACCCGATTTTTGACCCGCGTAAGTCTAGATCTTTCGCTGGGATCGCCTGTGGGTCCCCTTTGTGCCGCAGGCTTGATTCTCCTGGCTGCAATACTAAAAAGCAGACCTGTATGTACGAAGTTTCATACGGCGACGGTTCTTTCACTACCGGCGAGTTCTCCTCCGAAACATTGACGTTTCGCCGGGCCAGAGTCGCGAGAGTGGCGCTCGGCTGTGGCTATAATAATCAAGGATTATTCGTTGGTGCTGCGGGCTTGCTAGGTCTTGGCCGCGGTAGATTATCGTTCCCTTCGCAAACCGGTCGTCGGTTCAACAACAAGTTTTCGTACTGTTTAGTTGATCGGTCCGCTTCCTCTAAACCGTCCTCGGTTGTTTTCGGTGATTCAGCTTTATCACGAACCGCCCGGTTCACTCCATTGATCTCCAACCCCAAGCTCGATACGTTTTACTACGTGGAACTCCTTGGGATCAGCGTCGGTGGGACACGTGTCCCTGGCATCACTGCATCTTTATTCAAACTCGACAATACTGGTAATGGCGGAGTGATTATTGATTCTGGCACATCCGTAACCCGTTTGACCAGACCCGCTTACATCGCACTCCGTGACGCATTCCGGGTCGGAGCTTCCAGTTTGAAGAGGGCACCCGAGTTCTCTCTATTCGATACTTGCTTTGATTTGTCCGGTAAGACGGAAGTGAAAGTTCCAACCGTGGTATTGCACTTCCGAGGTGCTGATGTGTCACTACCGGCGTCAAATTACCTGATCCCTGTAGACAGCAGTGGCAGCTTTTGCTTTGCATTTGCGGGTACAATGAGCGGGTTGTCAATAATAGGTAATATCCAGCAACAAGGGTTCAGGGTCGTATATGACTTAGCGGGTTCCCGGGTCGGGTTTTCTCGTGGATGCTGAGTAATGAGCATGCATATAGGGAAATGGTAAGGGAAGAGAGCTTATTTTCCCTTTTTATTTTATTTTCTTTTTTCTAATTACATATCTCGTGGTTGCGGGTCCCTCCATGGAATGGAAAATTATCTTTACCTCAGAAGCAAGAGAGAAAAAAAATACAGCTGTAGGATTTTAATGATGTTTTTACTTGTTGGTTGTCTGTTGTATTAGTTCTATTTATTTAGCTTCTTGAAAATTGTAACTGAAATCGAAATATAAGCTCAAAATAGCTTAACTTTGTGTTAATCTTTGATTAATTAAGATAACTGGTAATGTAAAGTTGAAATTTGAGATATTCAGTTGATAGAAATACAAGAAAAAAATATTCAAATATAGTAAATGTGTTCAATCGATAAGATTAATTAAATAAATATATTGTTAATTAGAGCGTGAAAGTTGAAAATGGGATTTAATGAGTGGACAGTGGAACGATTATGGAGTGTGAATGTGTCCATATTTGGCGGGGTCTTGTCCTCTGTCCTCTTCCTTTCGGTCGGTGCATGCAAAAAACTTGATTAGCCTATTATAATCAGGTGGATAAATGTGAATCAAGAAAAGCAAAAAAATAAAAATAGTATTCAAGTTAGATTTAATCCCGATTACGAAGAATTATTGGTATGAATGGTGATTCTATGCATCCTCGTTAAACTCGATGGGTATGGGTACTGGGTTGTACCGTAATAATATGGTATACTGACTTGTGGATCCTGTCTCTGCTGTTATGTTATGAGTATGAGGCACCACAGTGTGAAAACAGATTGCCCATTGAGCATTGGCACATGCTAGGTTACGCATATTCCAAATTCAATGATTTGATGGGCACATGCGACGGAGGGAAATGTTTTTGTTTGGTAAATTTGCAAGATAAAATTAGCCACCGCCACTATGGAAAATTGTTTTTTTTTTTTAAAAAAAAAAAAAGAAAGAAAAAAGTTATGAAGATGCGGTTAATAGAAATGCAATTATCAAAGTAGGAACAATTATTTCTGTGGCCTACTTACTTTTCCAGCTATAAAATATATGGAATTGTTTTACCCCTGATTATGACTTATGATGCCTTTCCAATGCATCATTTATATTAATTAACCAACTTAAGTTTCAATTTTTCTTTTTTATTTTTTATTTCCAAATATGCAGTATGCGGAATTGAACATGTGATGGCCTTATGATTGAACTGGAGAATCATAAAACAGAGAAGTTTGTTGAAAATGTTCCATTAGACAAGGCTTAATTAACTCCGTACATTGTGCAAATAGATTTTTTGGGTCCTAAAATATCCTGAGAATACTGTAGTAACGGAGAATGGGAAGAAGGTCAAGCTTCTACAAAGTCAGACCATTGAAAATATGTCCTCATGCAACACCAAACATGTATTAGTATATCCAAGTAAGTATATATTCTGGATGCAGTAATAATAGAGATTTGACATATACTGAATTAAAGAATAAAATATATTGTACTTATGAAAAGTGAAATTTCTTTTTATGAATATGACAATTAATTAATCATTGAGTTAGTTAAGAAGTTAGCATCTAATCCGTACTTGTCTTGAGCTTCACTAATGTGTCGTATTGGGTCCATTATCAATTTAATCTTATACATTTGGGCTTCAGTTTTAAAGGCCACCAGCCCAACAACTGGTCTACTAGCATTTTCAGAAAACTGGATGTGCTGGTAAAAGTTCATAAAGAACCCCTCATTTAAAAATTTTTGGACAAAAAAGACCTTTTTAAAGACTAAAATGGCTCTTTCTGTATATATCTTCCTTTTTTTTCCCAAGCAATTTAATATCTGCAATCAATCTCCTTTCTTTCAAATCAATCAATTATAATCTTCAAGAAAAACTTCTCAAAATTTTATTGAATTTGTTTGCAAAAATGGAATATAATAAAATAAAATTAGGAGTAATTGAAGGTTAGTTAATTGAATAATGCTGGATACTTGTACGCTAATCTATTCACAAAAGTCAAGAACTTTAAGTTTCTTAATTACCTTAACACCCTAGGAGTTAATTCTGAGAACAACAAACACTAGCTCATACCCTTAGTTGTTCAGCTTCATTAGTACTTTAAGCCATCACAGAGAACTCTTCAAACTGAGAAAACAATGCTCCAACATCTGCGCCTGAATGGATTAATTGTAAAAAACCACCGCATTGATAAAACTAACAGGAAGATTAAAGCCCGACACTACAACACAAACAGGAGAATTGTAACAATAAAAGGTCACTCCACTGTATGAATAGATTTCACAAAACAAAAGAGTTTTTACAGTTAAAAGAGGAAGATTAGGGAAAGATAAAACACAATTTCAGTGGCGACAAATTGCTTTGTGAGCTTACTACTCTTGCAATTACGCTTCTGTTCAAAGAACCGCCAGAAGCGTCAATTTCAAGCCATCAATTTCTCCTACCAGATACGGATTCAATTACGAATTCTAGAAGCATAGAGTCAATTGATCAACTTGAGACCAACCACAGAAAAATCAATGGTAATGGGAAGGAACTGAAATATAAATTGAAGATGGAACCTGGAGTGGAATAGCAAAAAACCAGAGGTTGATTCTGAACAATCGGTGGCTGGCTGTTGACATTACAATGGTTCTAGTCGTGCAATTTCAGAAACAGAAGGTCTTTCATTAGTTTAGTCTCTTCGGTTTCGGACTTCCACTGCTTAACCTCATCTCTTTTCTTTTTTGGTTCATAATTCAAAGCTTCCTCTCTTCTAAATGCTTGATGATCTGCCTTTTCCTGATATGCTCGAATTACCACCTCTTGTTGCAACTGACCAAGTAGAGTAAGAAGAACATAATTTTCAATTACTAAACGTTTATGTTCATCATGCATTGCAAAGAGAAATTTTGGGTTTCTTTAAGCTTGTTGAGTGCATGATTCAGCAGCATTTTGGTCTTGATAGCTTATCTTCATACCTCTGATTTGCATCAATTTAATTCAGCAGCACTTTAATTTGAGCATACAGAAGTTTCACCTACGGTTGTTGCTCAACATTTTAATGCTCTAGTTTAGCAGTCAGTTTCTATGAGAGGTTGGATGTATCTAGCAGTATTCAATTTCGACATTTTCATGCTACAGTTCAGCATTCAGTTTCTCATTCCAAATGTTTGATGAAATGACAGGGAGAGAGGTGTATGATGGTTAAGGGCAAAACGCCATTGTTTTGCTTGTGGATAAAAAAAATTCACGCGCACTCCGTCCATTTAAGAGACATGCACAGTTTTCTAGTGAACGAAGATGTTCGTTTATATGAATCAGATACTACGGTACACCATGGCAGCTCGTACCGTTCGAACCGGATCATGTTCATCGCTAACCACTGCTCCACGTTCCATATCACACTCAATTTATAGTATTAATAATTATTATTATTATTATTATTATTGGCATCCAGCAATCATTGATGCTGCCTGTACCCGGCAATTGCTGATTTTAAAATTTCAATACACACTAATTTAATTAAACAACATTCTCTCTAAATAAAATATTATAAGTTTCATTTGAATAATGAATAATATCCACATTTTATTTGGCCTCATAAGAATAGTATATTTTTATAGTAGTTTTTAGCTTTTTAATTTATAAACATTTATTAAAAACAATTAATAATTACACTCAAATGGTTAAAATCTTTTCAAATAATTAATATTACTAAAAACATTTTTAAAAGCGTCTTCTAAATAATTAAGATAATTAAACACTATTAATTTGTCAAATAGTCAATTTTATGTTTTGTACATTATATTTGACTAATAACTGGTAATATTATTAAATTTTATGTATATAATCAAAGAAAAATATCTTTTTTTTTTTTTTAAAATAATTATTTTCCTCACACTAGTAAACAAAATGACATCTCCTTATGGTGAATTATAACATGCCTTGCTTTGTTAAAAATACCAAAAAGTTATATAAAAAATAACAATTATGGATGACAAATTATTAAGAAACTGTGAATAAAAATGTTAAGAAATTGTTTAATTTAAGGGAAGAATGACATAATAAATGTGTTAATATAACTTTAAACATTGGAAAAAGCAACATCAATGACGGATATTGACACCTTACTCCATTAATAAAACAAATTAAATTTTCTAATATGAAATTTCATTCAATGTGACGAAATATTTGAATTTTCATAAAAAAAATTCCGACTTGTATAATGTGTATTGTTATGTTTATTTATATGTTTTTAGTTATCTATAAAATATTAATTTTATAAATATTAACTATTTTTTTATTTTTTATATCTTTATACAAGTAATTAATAAAGACAAAATATTAATAGTTGATACTTTCATTTTTACCCTTTTTAAAGTAATATATGACTACAATGGAGACATTTATTTATTTATTTATGAATAGAGATATTAATTGTTTCGTGCATAAATTAGACATGGCAATAGGTCGGGTTGGCCCGTTTAGCCGCCTGGTCCAGCCCGCCAAAAGCCCAGATCGGCCCGTCATTGAACTGGAACCGGAGACCGAAATTGGTCGGTCGGCGGACCGGTTCAGGTTCAACGTATTTTCAAACCATAACCGTTATGTACCGTGAACCGTTGTCGAACCGCCGGTTAACCGTTAATTTTTAAAAAATTTGAACGAACTGCCGGTTCAACGGCCCGACAGTTCAACGGGCCGTTCCGGTTCATCTACCCTTCAAACCATGGCCTGGCTCGGCTCGGCTGTGGCCATCTCTAGCATATATGATAGTTGATTTTATCGACAATTTTTTTTATTAATTTTTTTTATTAACACTTTTATATTTTAGTATTTTCATGATATTATTATTTTCATTTTAAAATTTTTTTTTATAAAAATACAAAAAATATTTTATCATTCAGAAATATAGTAAATAGATGAATATAAAAACATATATATAAAAATATTGTAAAATTCCAACAATAAAAAAAATTAAAATTTTTGGATGAATAAAAAAAACAATCTAAATATAAAATTGTGATAATAACATATCTCATCGCATAATTCATTTAAGGGTGAAATTGATAAATATTCTAAGATTAGGGATTAAAATAAGCAAAAATTTGTCAAATTGAGGGTACAATTGGACATTCGTCCAAAATAAATGGTAAGAATGACTTTTATTAAAAGATTAGACAACTATTTATTGGAAAAGATTAAAGCAAAACTAAAAAAGTTTTGGAATTTTTTTAAGTAGAATATTTTTTAAATAAACATTTATATTCCAACTAATTTAATCTTGGATCAGAATTTCTTTCTTCCCTCTTCAAAATTCTTCGATGTCGATCAACAGATTCTTCCATTTCAGCTATGTTTTTTCTCTCTCCTCCGATTAAGAGATGCTTTGCCGATTAAGAAAGGCATATGTTTTTGATCGAGCAATAATTGTTATATACAGATTCAATCACTCTTCTTTCTTTCAGTTTCTTTCCCAATTTATCCTAACCCTTTCCAAATTTGGCCATTATTGCTTATTACCCATAAGCGATTACTAGAAAATTGTCAATTTAGGTGAAATTGGGAATAGGGTAGGTTTTGAATTTGGAAAATCAAGTTTGGGGCAGTTTTGGTTTGGGAATGGATTTAGATTGCATTGAAACTGTGCCGCCATCGGATTTGAGAGACGAGGATGAGATCCACCACCACATCCATCACCAGTTTCCTTCAGTTCCTAAGACTCAAAGCAACAATATTAACATCATCAACAACAATAGTAACAGCAATGTTTCTTCAGCAATTCATTCTATCAGTGTCCATGAGTTGCTCGAATGTCCTGTTTGTACTAATTCTATGTATCCTCCGATTCATCAGGTTTGTCCTTTATTCCTATTCAATGGTGGATTCTTATCTGTTGTGTGACTCTATTCGGGAAGACAGATTCAAGTTCTATTTTCACTTAGTTTTTTTTCCTGGATTTTGCTTTTGTTGCTCAATTGATTGATTATTTCGAACCACAGTGTCAGTACAGCATCTTACCAGGGGTAGTCTGAAGGATTTTTGCTGCAAATATATTCAAATTGTGTTCTCTCTTTCCTTTTGGGCAACGTTAGATGCTTAGAAAATTGGTATAATACTCGTGACTAGGTGGAACCTTGTGCTACTAGTGAATTAATAAGTTGCTTGAATTGGGTTCTTTTTGGATAACTAGTTGGATGTTTCCTAGGAGCCATGACTTTTGTGAGTTGTGCTAAAGGTGAGAGTGATGTGTTTGATAGTGTTGAATTTCACTCGGTTAAACTACAAAGAACTGATTGAAATGTTCTTGTCTTATAAAATAAAAAGAAAAAAGAAAACAGCTTGAGCTTTAACTGTATGAACAGAAACTTGCAGTGTTGTATACGAAATAATGAAACTTGGTAATAGAGCAAGGTATTGAGTTACTGTCTTGAAAGATGACGAAATATAGGAGTATTTGTCAAATTTAGGTTTATGTGGGCTTCTGTAGGATTTGATAAGCATAATATTTGCTTTAATATTGGCACATTATTGAATGCAAGTTTCATCACCTTGCTTGAAAATTTGTTGTTCTACCCTGGAAGTTTTTTTGTTGATTCAAGCTATTTGTTTTTTCTGCAGTGCCACAATGGGCATACACTTTGTTCAACTTGTAAAACAAGGGTGCACAACCGGTGTCCCACTTGTAGACAAGAGCTTGGTGATATTAGATGTCTAGCATTAGAGAAGGTAGCTGAATCACTTGAATTGCCTTGCAAATACATGTCACTTGGGTGCCCAGAGATTTTTCCATACTACAGTAAACTCAAACATGAGGCCCTATGTAACTTCAGGCCATATAACTGTCCTTATGCTGGATCTGAGTGTGCTGTTGTTGGGGATATTCCTTTCCTTGTTGCTCATCTAAGGGATGATCACAAAGTAGACATGCATTCCGGATGTACATTCAACCACCGTTATGTGAAGTCTGATCCCCGTGAAGTAGAGAATGCAACATGGATGTTAACTGTAAGTGTTTGTTTTATATTTTCAAATAGTTATTGTAAGATAGGAATTAGGAAGGTACATAAAAATCACACTTGTGACCCTAAATGAATGCAACATGCTTCACAGAACTGGCTAAAGAAGATGTGTATACCATATGTTGTAATTTATAGGTAGACATAACATTAACATGTAAACAGGGTGCATGTTTTGATAAACGGTTAGGCATATTGGTTCATCAGCCTTATGATGCCTAAACCTAATTTTGGACCATTACTCGACTTTTACTCTGAATATTCTCAAGATTTTTTATGCTGGGTGTCTTTTGAAGTGGGGCACTGTGTATCTTTGGGTTAGTTTTTGAAGTGTTCTCAAATGCCTTGCTAGCCAGAAAGAAGCAGCTGAATTGAAAGAAAGGGAATATGAATCTGAGTACTTTTGTTGGTTAATGCATTTTTTCAAATAGAACTCTTGTATTGAATATAGAAACGGGATAATAGTAATTTAAGATATGGATATAGTAAAGTGTTTATATATTGTGTTTTTCCTATTGTCCTTTTGATTTGTCCAAGTGGATTTGCTTGTATCAGTGAACTGAAATTTCGAACTTAAGCTAGTGGTTTACTTTGTTGTGTTGCGACTTGAGTAGTAGCATTTACACAATCAATTTTTCTATGTTTGGGAACTAATTGTGTCTGATTCATAGAGGCGCAATTTCATATTAAAATACTAAAGTATCTAGTCTAAACATATTCTGTAGGTGTTTCACTGCTTTGGCCAGTACTTCTGTCTGCATTTTGAAGCTTTCCAGCTTGGGGTAGCTCCTGTTTATATGGCATTCCTTCGTTTTATGGGCGATGAGACTGAAGCCCGGAATTACAGCTACAGCCTTGAGGTTGGTGGAAATGACCGGAAACTCATTTGGGAAGGCACCCCGAGAAGCATTAGAGATAGCCACAGGAAGGTCAGAGATAGCCATGATGGCCTGATTATACAAAGGAACATGGCACTATTCTTCTCTGGGGGAGATCGGAAAGAGCTGAAGCTTCGAGTTACAGGCCGCATATGGAAAGAACAGCAAAACCCAGAAGGTGGAGCCTGCATTCCCAATTTGTGCAGTTAGTGGGTTGGGCGCCTTTAGTGGCTCATCTTTTGTAACGTTAGCGTATGAAAATATTTTGGGATTTCATGTGTGTATACCAAAGGCCTGAACTATGACCAATTGTCAATAAACCATTCAAAGGAATAGTTTTTGGAAATATCGTCAATTTGTTTTTTAACAGATGGGTCAGACTCAGTGAACTATTTTACTGTTATATTTCCCAACACTGAACTATATTATATATGCTATTTGGTTAGAAGCCCCAAAAATTACTGAAAACGAAAAAAATGTTTCATTAGCAAAGGTATCACTTTAAATTAATGTGACCTATTAAGAAATATCTAAAAATAATCTCTCATGCTCATGTCTACCATTGTTGGAGCTTAAGAATGAGGGTGAGTTGTCATGGGTTGCCTAATCTCTTCTTTCTCCACCGAAAACTATTCTATTATATTTGAGATGGAGCCTGCCTGCATACCCAATCTGCCTCATCTTTTGTAACATTAGCGTATGCAAATATGTATGTGGGGATTTCATGTGTGTATTCGGAAGGTCTGAACTACTAATCCATTATAAATTGTCAATAAATTATACAAAGGAGTTGTTCTTCTGGAAATGATGTGAATTTATTCTTTTAACAGTTGGGTCAGACTCAGTTGTGCTTGTCTAGTTCTTCATTTCTGGTACTTAAGTGAAGCTATAATAATACCCAGATTGGTTTTGCTTGGCACTATCCCTGAAACTTGAAGGCTATTAACCTGATTTTTCACATTTGAATTTTTTTTATTTGGTTATTGATGTAAAATTGTAAAATCTCAAATGTTATCTGGCCATATTAAAAGACAATCTTTTTAAATACTGAGTCAATTTGAGTCGAGTCATTTTCTTTTTAATTTATTGAGTCGAGTTATGAAGAAGAACGGTGGTACGCGTGAATGGCATCGTTTTTGTAACCTTATGTCGTTTTCTCTTCAATATTTTAAGGAAAACATTTCGGTCCGAGGAGGGTTTAATCAGTACAGTTTGCCAATGGCTTCAATATCCATAAACCTCTCTTCAGTATAACAAATTTTGGAATTTTCGTAATTCTGATATGGAGATTCTCAATCCTTCTGTTTCGAGCAGAACCCTAATTGTTCCTCGTTCTTGCTTTCCCACTTCCAAAATCTCTATCACAGCTTACGATGGCAGAAGCCTATTCAAATCTCACATTCATAGTTATAAATTCCGCAGAAAGCCCATCTTTCCATTCCATTTTTCCTTCTCAACCATCAGAAATTTCCATGTTTCCGCTCATTTTGGACGAAACAAGAATCGCAGGAACTCTCTGAGGAAAAAGCTCATTGACCATCCACAGGTGCGCCAAAAGAATCCCTCGCTTCCAAATCCAAGCTCTGATCCTCAAAACTACAATCTTCATTCTGATAATTTTGATATCATTCCGGAGAATTTGGATAATGTTAGTTTAAAAGAGAGTGATTTTAGTTATGAATTTGGTTTTGTTGAACCAGGAAATGTAAAAACACAGGAAACAAAATCTGGAAATTTGGGGGAATCGGTTTTGTCGACTAAGCTAGAGGAATGGGTTAATCAGTATAATAAAGATACTGAATATTGGGGTGTTGGTTCTGGTCCAATTTTTACTGTTTTTCATGATTTAAAAGGGAATGTCAAACGGGTTTTAGTTGATGAGGGTGAAATATCAAGGAGGAGCCAAATTCAGAAGCGATGCGGGGATTTAACTGAATTAAATTCTAAAATTTTGTATGCAAAGGATTTAGCTAGAGAAATGGAGAGTGATGGAAATGTTATTCCTAGAAATAGTTCAGTTGCAAAATTTGTTGTTTCAAATGAGTTTTCTTTTGTAAGTACAATTAGGGATGTTGTTCTTAAGCCCGAATTTGTCCCAGCACTCTCAGGATATGGGAAATTGATATTTTGTGGTATTGTTGCAATTTGGGCACTCAAGAAGTTATTCTCTTATAGAAGTAGAGAAGAGAAGTTGACAGAGTTGGAGAAAGAAATGATGAGGAGAAAAATAAAGTCTAGAAGAGAGAAAGAAATGCTGGAGGGAAATGTAGTTGAAGTTGTTCAAGAACCTGCTGAATTACCAATACTGTCAATGGAAAAACCTAAATTGGATGAACAAGAATTGTTGAAACATATTCTCGAGGCAAAGGCTTCAAAGGATAAATTGCTGTTGCCGAATTCATCTAGTTCTCAAATGAGCACTGACATGGATTTGAATGGGAAAATTAGAGCAACGGCGACAGTAGCTCAGGAGGTGGAGAATGGTGAACAAACGATGGTCAATGAGGACAACAAAGAAACACATCCTGTGAATGATGAATCATCCAGAGGGATTGAAGTGGTTGGCCAGGCGGAGGTTGTAAGTATCCCAAGAAATATTCAAGATGGAAAGCCTGGCCAAAGTGGGGATATGGTTGAAACTAAAGAGCAGATGTCTTTAGATAGATTAGGAGGTGATCATGCTATATGTCCAAAAGAGGTGTCTTCTAAAGAAGACTCCAAAGACAGGCAGATAATCACAGAAAGAGAAGTTATGCATTCCTCTGATACTCCTGATGGCGAACCATGCATGCCAGAGGACAAGTATGTTAAAAAGAAACCAAGGATTATAAAATCAGTCAAAGAAGCAAGGAAATTTCTTGCAAAGAAAAGTAAGAAATATGCCAAGGAACCCCAACTTAATGGAGTTGAACAAGGTACCTTGATTTCAAGTACCGCTGGTGATGAAGTGTTTGGAGGTAAAACAACCCGAAGTGCAGAAACAGGACATGTCAATTTGGGTGGAATGTCAGATCTCTCACCCACAGCAAACTTTCAGCATGAATTTATCCCAAAGCTCAGTGAATTAGTTTCAACCAAGAAAGATGATTCTAAGGATTCTGATGAAGTACAGAAAGTGCATGATGATAAAAAATCTAAAGTACTCATAAATGGTGACAGCAGTAGCAGTGTAGAGAAAATACAGCCAGTAGAGGCAGAAAACTGGATGGAGAAAAATTTTCATGAAGTTGAACCCATAATTAAGAAGATTGGGGATGGATTTACGGATAATTACAAGATTGCTAGAGAAAATGTAAATCATCAAATAGGTACTGATATAAAAACTCTTGAATATGGCAATGATGATGAACTGGAGTGGATGAAAGATGACGATCTGAGAGATATAGTTTTTCAAGTTCGAGATAATGAGCTGGCAGGTAGGGATCCATTTCATATGATGGACGCTGAAGATAAAATTAAGTTCTTCGAAGGTCTTGAGAAGAAAGTTGAGAAAGAGAATGAAAAATTGTCCCTAGTGCATGAATATTTGCATTCAAATATTGAAAATCTTGATTATGGGGCAGGTAATTGACCACTTCTAAACCTTATCTATTTTCTTTCCTCCTTTCAATTATCCTTTATTCTCAAATATTGGTTATATAGTGGCATGAGTGTGCTGTGCTTCTTAATCTGGTACCTTCTATCTCCTGTTTTATTCAAACATTGCATATTGTCTCTACAAGGTTGAAAATACCTATCACCATAGGATTGATGTATACATATTAACAAAATCATTGTATTATGCTAACATTGTTTTCTGCTCACCCTGCAGATGGTATCAGTGTGTATGATCCACCAGAAAAGTTTATACCACGATGGAAAGGACCCCCATTAGAAAAGAACCCTGAGTTTCTTAACCACTTTCTTGAACAACGGAACGCAATTTTTGCTGCAAATGCTGGTACTCCATCCGTTGTGAAGAAGGATGAAGAAAACCTGATTCAGAAATCAACAGAATCCCCAGTCAACAAAAATGCTGCTACTTCCTCGTCAGGCAATGCCTTACAAAGTCATTTTCAAAATAAGGATCCTAACATTTCCAAGACAATTATAGAAGGTAGTGATGGTTCTGTTAGAGCAGGCACAAAAAAGGGTAAAGAGTATTGGCAACACACAAAGAAGTGGTCTCGTGGGTTTCTAGAGTCTTATAATTCAGAGACAGACCCAGAAGTAAAATCTGTCATGAAGGATATAGGAAAAGATTTGGATAGATGGATCACTGAGGAAGAAATTCAGGAGGCAGCTGATCTAATGGAAACACTTCCTGAGAGAAATAAGAAGTTTATGGAAAAGAAAATCAACAAGATAAAAAGAGAAATGGAATTGTTTGGACCACAAGCTGTAGTGAGCAAGTACCGTGAGTATGCAGAAGAGAAGGAAGAAGATTACTTGTGGTGGTTGGATCTTCCACATGTACTGGTGTGTAAAATCCGCCTTTTGCTTTCTTTCTTTTTGTCAGGTTAACCAAACTATTCAAGTTCTTTGGCCAACATATTTTCACCTTTTTCATGAGTAAAACCTACGCATGGCAATTACTTTTTCATTATGCTATATGCATTTTTTTTTTTCAAAAACCCCCTTTTTTTGTCAGATGGAAAAAAACTTATTCGATCCATTTTGGTTTACACTGCCCGATCAGTTGAAGATCACGGAATTTGTTCATGTGTTATAAAATTGATAAGGTTCCGTTGCTATTTTCAGTGCATCGAGTTATACACCACTCAGAATGACGAGCAGAAAATAGGATTTTATTCTTTGGAGATGGCTGCAGATCTTGAGGTGGAACCAAAACCATGTCATGTGATTGCTTTTGAGGATGCTGGTGATTGCAAAAACCTCTGCTACATCATTCAAGCTCACATGGATATGCTTGGAAATGGTCATGCATTTGTTGTTCCAAGACCTCCAAAGGTGGAACCTTTTCTTCTTTCTAATTACTCTAACTTAAAGAGTTTTTAATCTTGTTGTCAGTACTTTTGCAAGAAGATGCATGTATCAATGCATGGTTTCATGCTTTCAGAATGATTTTTCCTGAGTAAGTTTTAGGAGGCTAGAATAACATCGAGTTTTCCTGGACAAGATCTATTCTCAGAAGCCAAATCATTACTAGTAACCAGTGTTTACCATCTCAATGCCCTGAAATGGCGTAGAAATATTTCTCTGAACTACAGCTAGCGCTTTTGTTTTTTCCAATTACGATTTGTTTGTCGAAATAATTTAACTACTGATTTTGAAGTTTTACAGTTTTGATTTCCACGTATAGAGGTGATGGGCAGCACAGCATATTTACGTTTTGATTTTTCCCTTATTTGAATGTTTCCAAATGTTGATCTTCGCAGGATGCCTTTCGGGAAGCCAAAGTAAATGGTTTTGGCATTACTGTTATCAGGAAAAAGGAGCTAGAACTAAATATAGATCAAACCCTGGAAGAGGTGGAGGAACAAATAGCTGAGATTGGGAGTAAAATGTATCATGATAAGCTCATGCAGGAGCGTTCTGTTGATATGAGTGCACTGATGAAGGGTGTTTTTGGTGTTAATGGCCAAACTGTTAGTCCGAAGACTAAGAAGAGGTATGCATATTCACCAATTGATAGGTAAGGAGAAAAAGGCAACGATTGGTTTTGAGTGTGAGCCGACAATAAAAAGTAGGATTTTGTTATTATTTGCAAAATAAGACCATTGATATATGTATATTTTCTGCTATGTTGTTTCAGAAGAAGATCGAAGCGGAAGCTGAAGAAGCCTGGCAAGAAATGAAGATATATAACAGTTGGCCTTAGAAAACGTTGACAGCTGCGCAATGCATTTTACAGAAGGTATATCTTCTATCTGGGCTCAGTGTTGCTTCCAGCAAAGGAAGCATATTCTGTCCAATGCTCATCTCTTTTAGCAGTCAGTACAATACCTAAATCTACTTGTAGGCCCTTGGAATCATCATACAAGATGGCAACTTTTGACATTGAAAATTATGCTGCCCTGATAAGGATTGTTTAGATTATGGTTGGATCTACTTACCATCCTCGAGATAAAATTGAATTTATCCTTTCCTGTCTCTGAGCTTTGACTGGATGGTCAATGTTAAAAAGTACAATGATGATCTGAGTATTTGTAATTGTCAATTCTTTACTCTTCTTGGAGTAGTATGTATATATATTATATGCGATGATCTTTTAGCTCTTCTTGGCCAGCAATATATTGAAGCGTTCGAATATTGAACCAATGTTTGAATCGCTATTTGACGCTGGGCACAGGAAAGAAAGGGCCAAATTTCAGCTTTGGTTGAAACTTGATATCTTTGAAAAAAACCAAGAAATCAAGTGATGGCAATGGTGAAACAAATGTAATGCATTATTGTATTATTATTTCATTTCTTATAATGGAACTCAGTAGATAAACATTATAGGATACATTGGTGTTTTTTCTTAAATTTCGTAGACCTATAATTCTATTCTACCCCAAAACTTAGGTCCACCTTAATTACATCCCAAACAAACATGAGCCACCTAAATTGGAGATTTTTACATAATTTAATGTTATGAAAAAAGTCAGTTGATAAGGTACAAGTGACACTGGATTTCATCACTTTGATGATGCTAAAGTAGACTATAAGATACCTTCGAGCATAATACATTCATGAAAAACAAAAAACAGGTTCTCATTTTCAAATTTTAACAAGAAATAAACAAATTCCACCAAAGGTATTGAAAGAATATGAAATCAAAGGAAATAACACTACCATATATAATTTAGGATCCCTGCCTTAAATGCATATGTAGGAGTAGGACACCATATGTACGCATATGCATGCACAAATGTTATTTGTTAAATACGAACCCAATCAAGACAGAGATTGAGCAAGGTCATCAAGGCGACGATCCATGATTTGTGATACAGTCTCAAGGAAAGCAACTTCACTTGTGCCAGGAAGTACAGAATCCTCTGCTTCTTGGACAATCTCCTCAATAACGGATGCCTGCCTCAAGGTCTCTCTGCACATTATGCTTCCAATGGTGTAGGGTGTGAAACCCCTCTCCACTCCCTTCTTCAGAAGCATGGTGGAGATGCAAAGTGTTCGTGCACATTCAACTGGCAAGTCCCATCCATGAAACTTCAGAAGAGCAATATCCTCTTCAGCATCCAATGATTTAATATACTCGACAGTACTATCATCAAAAGGTTTGCGCGCTTGAGGCCAGTAGAGCCAATCAAATGTGCAATCCTCAAACTGCAAAAAGCCGGCACACATCATATATAGTAGAAATAATAATAGTAAAACTCTAAATAAATGAAGCAAGTTGTCTTTAAAAGCATAAGATACATTATCCATGATCTATTGAAATAAGAGACATGAAAGTACGAGAACTTACACTTTCAGGCAAGCAGTATCCATGATCTATTGGAATAAGCTCAATCTGCCCATCTTCAGAACTTTTACTTATCAGTATATTCCCAGCATGCCTGTCTGCATTTGCCAATCTTATATCCAAAACAGATAATTTATGTACTTCCTCCACAGGGAAAGCACCTGGGCCCATATCTTCACAACTACTGCTGTTCTCCATAAACATCTGTAAGGAACCAATCTTGACAGCTACATCTCCTGGATGGTTAAACGCTTTATGGAAGCACTTAATCATAACAGTAGGTGGAACACCTGCGAAACCCTTTGCATCACTCAACAAGGATCTATGACCACTCTTAGGATGATCCAAAATATAAGCTGCAACTTCCCTAAAAGCTCCTTCTCCGACTCTGGTACCCTTCTTTAATCCCTCACCATCAGGTGACAAAGGTAGTCCTCGAGGGTTATTCACAGCCATAGGTTCCTCATCAATAGGCTTAAAAACAGAAACAAACTTCTGTCCAGAAGAATCCTGCATGAAATAAGCTCCCCCTGTGCCCTCCATAGACCTGATTGGATAATTCCCATTCTCCAATCCATCTAAGGTAGCATTTAGCATATCACAGAGCACTGAGGACAATTCAATTTTTGGATTAACAATAATTGGCTCCAACAGAAAACCTCTATCAGGAGGCTTTCTTGGGACAATCTGCCTACCAACAGCATAAGTTCTCTCATTGTTCTCTTTGCCAACGTCGAATTGTCTTGTAGTGACATCATCTTCTTTTCTAGCACTCTCTTTATAATTCACCGAAGGTGCCACAATAGACAACTCCAAATTCTTGTCCACAGCTCTCGTCCTAACTTTTGCTGATTTCCTCACTAAAAAATGAATCGCAGCCTCATCATTGCTGTGTTTAGCGATATCATCAATAAGCCACTGATCCTCAAGTGCCTCACCATCACAAACAACCTCATGTTCATCAAGGTCATGGAACTGTTTCTCCTTCTTTGCAACCTGCTGTTTCACATACCCAACATCTCTCCCTCGCTCCACACAAAATGTATATTCTTTCCCGCTTGCTGTCTTAACCTTTATAACCTGAAGATCATAAAGCCTAAGAACCAAATGCAGAACATCCCCATCAGTGACACCATAGTCACGGATAAGGGAATTGCTCCGTGATAGTTCTCGGCCTCCACAAACAAGTTTTTGGTTTTTGACAACAAAGCCTCTACAGGACTGAATCCTTAGCTTCACAGAATCAATGGAATCGGACTCTAGGACACGCATTGGCATCACAGACCCCCCAACAGAGAGATATATTAAAATAAACTCGTCAGAAGAGGGGGACAATAGAGCATTCCCGAACTCGGAAGATAGTCCAGGACTATTTTGAATTGGACTGATAGCAACACCGGACGACATTTTTATTCTAATTTACTTAATTTTTCTGGGGAACAGTTGATTTGGATTTGAAGGGAGTGAAAATGAGAACTTTACAAAAAACACAAAAAATTAGACATTTTTGGATTGTTAATGATCACCAGATTGCAATCTAGATGATCAAAAAGAACCCCTGCAAAACGGATCTAGGGATTAATTTATGTACAATAACTCAAAACCAATCCATTACAAAACCAAAAAACCATATTAAACTTTCGAAGTCAGGGACTACTGTTAAGAGAATCCAACAAAAAATCGAGATATGCACAAAACTAGGGTTTCAGTATAAACAAAGATCATAAGGGAGAGACAATACAAGAGCAGAAAATGAAAGAGAGACCGATTCTTACCAAACCGGAAGAACCGACGAGAACGGAAAGAGGAAACCGGATGTTAAAGTCGGCCGTTAATAAATAAATCTCGATCACCGGAGACTAAAAAGAATTTTAATTTTTCTCGCTGGTTTTGAAAATGGAAATGTAGAGCCCATGAATTGGGGGAGAAGAAAGAAGGAGACGCGTGTAGCAGCCAGCGATGAATACGTAGCGCGTCAAAAGTACGACTTTTTGACAAGTATTTTTATTATCAGTTTGGTGTTTTTGGTCAAATTATGCAAAGGTATATTCCTCTTTTATAGCAGTAATAAAATACCTACGGCTGTAAAACTTGGAGTGGTGACCAAGCTTTTTTTTTTTTTTTACTTTTACCGTAGATAAACTTTCCTTGTTATTAACCTTTTTTTTTAGAAAAATAATTTTGCAATTATCGTCTAAGCTATGTCACTATATATATATATATATATATATATATATATATATATATAAAAAAATATAGTATTATATATCTC
>CANUEY010180392.1:0-16527 GCA_948099555.1 Croton setiger
ATGGTCGATAAATCACAACCAATGAATAAGAAATGACATGTCATTATGCATCTGTTATTATAGCCTGAAATAAATGATATATGCAACCTGAAATTGTTTGGTATTGTTATATGTGATAAATTGCCTTATTTGTTATATATATGCTTTGCTTAGCACTTGCCGAGTTTTGCGACTCATACAAAACGCATATTATGTTTTTCAGGTTAGCTGTTCCAGTGAAGTACTGAGACTTCACAGGTCTATAGCTCAGGTCGGTACAGCTGAAGCCTAGGCCTCTCTTCCTCTCGTCACATCATCTGTACTAATTGCATATAGACTTTTGTTAATGCTATTCCTGTATAGCATTACCTTTATATTTTGGCATGTATATATGTATGTTTATTATGTTTGAGACAATAAGGCAAAATGGCATGTAAGTAAATAATAATAACTATATGTGTTTGATATTCGGTATATGTATGTTATATGTTGAGTTATCATATGATGATATAGTCTAACATGATAATTAAAATGGTGATATATGTTATATAAAAAAAATGACATGTTTTATAACGTAAGATATAAGAGAGGACGCTACAAGTAAAGTCTTCTTTCTCTTGGTTATTTGCAAGTAAAATCGGCATGGATTGAATCATTTTATTTCATTGATGTTTTGTTTAAAGGATTTTAAACTCTCTCTCTTGTGTTATTGTTGTGTCTTCTAATTGATGTTTGAGCTGCAGAGAATTAAATGGTCACTATTGTGATTTCTGAATCTTTGGTTGTTCACAATTTGATGTTGTTATATTGCTGGGCAAAACAGGCATGCTGTTTTCAGAATTATTATGTTAATGTTTAATGTTGATGGTTGCTGGTTGTTGGTTAGATTTCAGGGCTACCTTCGATAATAAGATATTTATCTATTTCTGGTTCCAGTCATCTAATGTCAGACCTAGAGTAGTTATAGTTTTCAGTTTTTTTTGAATTGCTTTTGGGGATTACAAGTTTGTGCTGAAAAGGGTCTGTGGATATTGTTGAATAACATTGTGGTTAAGATATCTGCCTGCTATGTGAATGTGATTGAGTCCAGAATGTTGGATCCATTTTGTGAAGTCTTGTCTGCTTATTATTCATACAATTTCTGGGTTGCTAGTATGAATGATTAAGTTTATTTTAAATTGTTTCTGTTTAATGAATGAGATCCTGAAGGTTGATTGTTGATCAATAAATGTTTCTGTTTAGAATTCAGTTTGTTTAACCTTTGTCATTTGATGTTGCTGTGTTGAGTCAGGATTATGTGTTTAGGGATTGTTTTATTGATAATGAGGTAGTTTAGTAATTTTCTAAAATATAGGGACTAAACAGAAATTTTGCATGAGATGACTTTGGTTTAATTGTTTTGCATGTTTTATATGTTTCATGGATTGTTTAAACAATATTGCATGTTTAGGAGCTATTTGATAACTTTCATAAAATTAAGGACCATTTTGTAAATTTCCAAAACTTTTGGGATCTTCTTAGTAATTTGGCATGAATGTTTGGTATGTTTATTTTATATGCTTTTGGGGGATTTTGGGATTTAATTTGGGGTATAAAGGGTAGATTGTAATTAAATTAGGACGGTTTATAATTATTTTCTCCGAATCGGAGAAAGAATAATTAGTTTTTAGGGTTTGAATGGTTTAATTTCTGTATTTTAATTTCCGCACTTTATTGCTTTCATTGTTTGAATTTTAATTTTCGCAAATGATCAATAATCGCCAATTAGGAACATCGTTAGTTTAATCTCGCAACGGCTTTCTATTTAAAACTTAAATTTTGGAAAGAAAAATAAATCAAGAGGCCGGTTTTGCCGGCCGACGGTTTAAGTAAAACTTAAAAACCGTCGTACCTTACCCCCTTACCCAAAATCTCTTATTTTGACTAGTGCCTTTTAAAATTAAAAAGCGGAGTCATTTTTGAAAAATTAAAATTTGGTGTCCCGAAATCGGGTGGCGACTCGTAAAAATATTTTTAAGATCGACTAGTTTCGGCATCGCGCAAACCAAAATTGTTTTGTCACAGTTTTTGATAAAAATCCAAAATCACCCCGAAAACTGAACGACAACAGATATATTATTCCAAACACAATAAATGTATTATTTTATAATTCTCTTTCATAAATTCTGTTTCAATAATTTAGAAAGAAACGTTAAAAGAGAAGTTAATTACTAAAAGGATTATTAATTCAAACACAATAAATGTGTTATTTTATAATTCTCTTCATAAATTTTGTAACAGCCCATTTATAAATGGGGTAATTATTTATAGGTTCTTGAGGTTTTACATAAATCCTTTTATTTTGGAAATTGTGTTAATGAGTTCTTATGGTTTCAAAAATTGTACTATTAGGTCTTTCCGTCAAGAAACACCTTTAGTCAATTGAAAAAGTCAAACGATTTGGATTCAATTTTTTAAAAATGACAAAATTACCTTTTGGTTTATTTGAATTGGACCGTGCTAATTAAACCCAATTTTTAAATCAAATCATTTCTTGTATAAAAGTTTGGTTGGGTCTGAATCCAAATCAATCTCACCTTCCTCCACAACGCGGATTTGACTCAAGTTAATTATTTCTTCAAATAAGTCCTTCGATCTCGATTGAGATAAAGCACCAGTCTCGATCTGAATCTTCATAAAGCGGATCAGAGTTCAAAATTTGAAAATTGAAAATTGCAATACATTTTTGTTCAATTGGTTATAATTTATCAAATCTTGAGAAAAGAAAAGGGGGAAGAAAACCCTAATTTAATAAAGCCAATCTGTGTATTTTTGTGTTTCTAAAGTAAAATTGTGTGAATTGTTTATGTTTTTTGTATTGTAAGAACATATATGCTTGCTGTTGGTTGTGATCAATTCAGTTTAAGAGGTCTAATAACAAGATAGAAGAAACCCTAGATATGGGTGTAGAGGAAGACGAGAGTTTAAAGGCAGAAGATGTGGAAGAAGGTGAAATTTTGACTGCGGCTTCAGTGGAGGAGATCAGTGAGAAAGATTTTAATAAACAGGAAGTTAAAGTTTCAAAAGAGCCGAAACCAATAGAAAAAGAAAAAGAAAAAGATTGAGTTAGTGGTAGATTATGGATGATGAGGGATCTTTATAAGTATTAGATAGGAGGAGGATATGTGTCTGGTTTGTATAATCTTGCTTGGGCATAAGCTGTACAGAATAAACTCTAAATGACCTCTTTGTGGAGGTTGAACCCGATGAGAATTCCAAGCGATCCTCGCTGTCTTCTTCTGTGGCGTTTGTTAACGGTAAAGAAGATGAGAAGAAAAAAGTTGAAAAAGTAGTGATTGATGATAGTGGGGATGAGATGAATGTTAAGATTGTGGATGTTAAGAAGGAGGAACGGGAATCAGAGGAATGTGAGATTGATTTGGATTTAGACCCAACTAGACTTTCAACTAGAAATGGTTTGATTTAAAAATTGGATTTAATTAGCATAGTTCAATTCAAATAAACCAAAGGGTAATTTTATCTTTTTTTAAAAATTGAATCCAAATCGTTGACTTTTTCAATTAACTATCAGCATTTCTTGACGAAATGAAATCTGTAACAGAATTCTGTAAAAATTCAAAAATTTATAAATAATTGTATTATAAATACAATTTTTAAAATAAAAGAATTCTGGAAAAATTTAAAAATTTATAAATAATTATCCTTTATATATTATCCCTTTATAAATTGATTGTATTATCACGTATATCTTATCATTCAGTGTACATGGGACGTCATTTTCCGGTGCTCCACTTTTATTATATTAAAATCGCCGAACATTGTTATCCTCGCATTATCTATTAAAAAAAAAAATTGGAAAACAGATAGAGCAGTTATTGTGTCATTTCTATACAAAATTGTAAATAGTTGTGAATTTAAGAAGATAAGACAAAAGGCCCCATCTATGATCTAACCAAATGGTTGAAATTTAGTATTGTACTTGCTTGTAAGCAAAGTCGTAGTCCAGATTTACACTACACGGATGGGCATAGTTGACGTGGAAGCAATGCCTTATCACTACACTTGCTGCTGCTCCTGCTTTTATAATATTCCTTACTATATTATTTTTAGTTACTTGTTTCTATTCTCCCTATGTTGTTCCTGATTTGATACTAGTGTGAGTATGGGTTGTTCTCGCTTTCTCTCTCTCTTGCTCTTCTTCTTGTGGCTCTGTGGATGTTATGGTGATGGACTTGACGCTAATATCTCTGCGAGATTGTTCGTTGATGCTTCTTCTCCTCGGTTTATACCTCAAACGCTTTTTGGCATTTTCTTTGAGGTTTAAGATCTTGTGCTGTATGATTTTAAATTTAATCCATGTGTTTGGTTGTATTGTATCATTTGATCACTGATTGATTGGGTGCATCAATTGATTATTGTGGTTGACTCACAGCCAGCTGCACGTAACATTGAATGAATTTGTGCAGGAGATTAACCATGCTGGAGCTGGTGGGATATGGGGAGAGCTTGTGAACAACCGGGGTAACTTCGATATCTTTTCATTTTAAAATGATGTTATTTTGTAATTGCTTGATTTCAAGTTTTGGAAATTTACAAGATGAGAAAATTCTGCTGCTCTCTGCCTCCTTTTTTTGGTCCATAGGTGATATCTTTAAATTGTTTTTTTTTTCATTGAACTAGATTTAGGTGTTCTAGTTAATCCTGGATCAACAAAAGATGATTTAATCTTACTTTCACATATACGCATCCAGTGTTATATTGTTGGACTATATATCAATTCTGATTACTTTTTTAATATCCTCGTGGAATGTTTTAGTTTAGTATTTTTGCCCCACTTATTTTGCAGGTTTTGAAGCTGGGGGTCCTAACACTCCATCAAATATTGATCCTTGGTCCATAATTGGTGATATGACATCCATAATTGTAGCTACTGATCGTTCTTCTTGCTTTGAGCGTAATAAGGTTGCACTTCAAATGACGGTCCTTTGTGACAGCACAGGCAGCAATATTTGCCCAGCTGGTGGAGTTGGTATATACAACCCTGGATTTTGGGGCATGGTAAGAACTAGCAAATGCAGAATATGCTATATGCACCTCTTCTTCTTTAACTGATTTTCGTGAGAACACCTTTGTATCTATATTGCTTTAGTGTGTGTAGTATAACAGTTAGTGTTCCATTTATACTGATGGCAGGATTCTTAGGTCTTTTCTGCAAGTTTTTATATAATTTGATAAGGTTTCTTGCATTTTTTATTTTAAGGAATAGAAACAGATTCATGGCATCTTATGCTGTAATTTGTTTTCTCTAGAATATTGAAGATAAGAAGACTTATAAAGTGGTTCTTTATCTTCGGTCACTGGGAGCAGTCAATGTGTCTGTGTCACTGAAGAGCTCAAATGGTTTGCAGACTTTGGCTACTACCAATATTATGTGAGCACTGTATGAGTATTCTGTGCAATTTTATGGATTGCAAGCCTGAGAACCTTTTTTTCTTCATGCTTGCAGAGCTTCTGCTTCTGAAGTTACTAACTGGACAAAGGCAGAGTTACAATTGGAAGCCCAAGGAACAAATCAAAATTCAAGACTTGAACTGACAACAAACCAAAAAGGTGTAATATGGTTTGATCAAGTGTCAGTAATGCCCTTAGACACATATAAGGTACATTTAACTTTTTATCATCCCAAATGAACTAACCATTCATAACTTATTTTTCTTGCTATTTCATTCTCCTGATCTAAGGTTTATACTTTACAGTAGCACATGTAAATATCTGCATGCTGATATAGAGAACTAGTTGAGATATATGTTTGCTTAAAAGCAGCCTTTTGTCAGCTAACATAACTTGTCTTAGTTATGTCTGTATGATAGTGTTATTACAGTGCCTCTTCTTTTGAGAATTAGAGGCTTAGTTTGTTGGATTGACAATCAATATAAACCAAAATATTTGTATTCTAAGATGGTATATTTCATGAGATGAAGGAACATTTCAAGGAGATGAAAAGGGTTATCCTTTTTTGTTTGCCAAAATGAAAGGGTTATTCCAATGCTGAATGAATGAGGTTAGCAACTGCCTGAATTGTACAGGTCAAGTTTCCTGTCACTCCCTAATAAAGAATTTCCAGAAAATCCAGTCATCAAATTGTCCTCGAATTAAATCAGCACACACTAGAAATAGGGACAGGCATGATATTCAAATTTTAGCTGTCAATGTCTGAGACTGGAGCAACAGAGTAAGTCCATGAAAGAACAGTCATAATTAAGTGTACGAATTTTTATGCCAGTAATTCAATTTAATCAAATTCCAAATGCTTATCCAAAAGCCCATACATGTATAAAGCCTCCTCAATTAATTTATAAAAATTAAGCTCACAGCAGTTTTAAATTGAATTTCTTTAAATTGAATTTTATTCTCAATTTTATTTTCTAGCTTAGATTATAATGAAAGAGTTATTTTTATCTAGTACATACGTGAAAGAAATACCTCCAAAAAGATTGAAAGTATGCAAAAATGCAGATCTTTGCTCCTAGTAAACCTTGATTGTTTAAGTGGCTCCTTGAAACCAAAGTCTATGTATCTTAAACAATCAAAGCATTTCTAAGTTTTTGTGGAAGAATATGATGTTTTTAGATCATTCATGGGCTCCTCACTTGGAATACTGTTACTTGCTGGTTTCTGTTTTATGTTTCTTGTTGCTAGTTTTTTATGAGGTTCTGGAAAATTTCTTGCCCCCCATCCATCATGTTACTTGTTTCTTTCTTTATGAATATGCTGGGTCAAGCATGTTCTTTGTGGTGCAAAAACATGCGGGCGCATAACTAGAATTTCACCCTATGGGCTCTTGAACAACACATGAGAGTTGAACTTTAACTCTGGTTGGACTATGTTCACTTTCCAGTCTTGAAATTGCATGGTAAGATAGTTTCTTGTTATGGAGGTTAAACTAATGCATTTATATCTAATATCTGTGGTTTTTTTTTTACAGGGTCATGGCTTCCGAAAGGGGCTGTTTGATATGCTAGCATACATAAAACCTCGGTTCCTCAGATTTCCAGGTACAAAACATATGAATTTATATGCACATAAATAGTTTTCAGCTTAGATTCTATTAGGATAGGACAAACCTTCTGCATTGAAATTCTTGTTATACTGAGCTCTGTTTGACTTTTGCAAACTGAATAGACCAAAAATAATTAGGTTTGGTTTTATGTGTGGAGAACTGTATAGACTGAAATAATCATTTGAAATAACTTAACCTCATACTGTGGTTCAATCCAGAAAACTGAATGACACTGATGCTATTTTTTTTTTTATTTGGTTTAGTTTTCATCTACATCAATTCCTTCATGAGGGCAACAATTCTGACTTTCGTCATTTCGTATTTATCCATCAAACTGGAAAAAAAAAAAAAAGTTTTCTGCTTTTCATGTTTGTTTTGTTTAGTCCTCCATTTTCAGCATTCAGTTATTTCAGTTAGGATTGTTTTGTTTTTGGGAGAGTATAGGATGACTCTTTTGCTTATTCTTCTGCACTGATTTGATAGATGTTGCTAATTAACTACTAGATATTTTGTGAATTGTATATGTTGACACGGAAGTTTTATACTTGTACTATTCATGGTTTGTGGATACGGAACTTTAATATCTCTAGGCTTTTGTTTTTTTCTTTCCCCCTTTTGTGCTGTATACATAATGATAGAATATAAGTACAAGATTCGTTGCTGTATGATAAATTAATAATTTTTGTCTCTTATGACGTTCAAAAGATTTGTCCATCATATACATTGATTCCTGCTTGTATGTAGCTACATTTCTCATATGGATAGATCTTTGTTTGTATATAGTCCAGTACCTCAAAGTTTCACATCCACAGCATCATTTGTTACTACTTTCTCCTTGTACTTATATGCAGCTACCTTTTCTTTCTCTTTTTTTTTTGCCTCCGTCTTTTAGAAGGTTTGAATATTGAATCTCCTAATGCACTAACTTCTCTATCACATTGTTTTAGGTGGTTGTTTTGTTGAAGGTGATTGGTTAAGAAATGCATTTCGCTGGAAGGAAACAATTGGACCTTGGGAGGAGAGACCTGGGCATTTTGGCGATGTTTGGAAGTATTGGACTGATGATGGACTTGGGCATTTGGAGTTTCTTCAAGTATGTACCTTACTTTTTCAATGGTGCTACATACATTCATGGACTTTTTGAAAATTGATTTGCATTCTCTGTCAATTGTTTGTTCAGCTAGCAGAAGACCTCGGTGCACTGCCAATATGGGTGTTCAACAATGGTATCTTTCATATTCTTGGCCCTTTTGTTTGAAAGTTCTTAGATTTTGTCTAAGAAAAAACTTGTAATTCTTGGATTTTTTTACTCAAATCAATTGGAAATTGTTTTCTACTCACTGGAGTATATTATAAAATATTATTCTTTTATGAATGGAGAAATATTTAAATTTGTAAGGCATGTTATAATTTTTTATTTATATTTTAATATGGAAAAATATGTGAAAAATGATAAATTGTGGCTGTTGCCCGTAACTGATGATGGCTAGGATGATTAATGGATAAATGAATATGTTAATGTATTTTCCTTTGATACTTTTTATTTAAAAAATGAACCTTTTCATAATTGGAAACTGATTTCATGTTTTTCCACCCTTGAATACATGAATTTTTTTCTTTGACCAAGTAAAACATTTCTGACTGTCCAATTTTCTTTAGTACTAAATGGAAGAAAATGCAAATATAATTTATTTTCAGGAATATATTTTCCAGTTAAGAAAAGAAGCCTCAATTTTGAATTTCTATTTCCTGCCTTAGTCTGGTAGATTTATTCTTTTGTGTTCCCTCTGATTTTATTTATGCAGGAATCAGCCATAATGATGAAGTTGATACATCCAGTGTTTTACCTTTTGTACAAGTAAGTTAACAAGTTCACTAATGTCTGTTTGCATCAATCCTAGGCCAAAAGATTATTTTTCTAATTTGAAGTAGACTGAGGACTTGAGTCTGCATTACCAATCTAATCTCGCTGCTGAAGCAGACAATCCAAACTTTATCTGTTCCTGAATTATTAAAAATAAGTTGTGATTTGTTCATTTATCTGTTTTTGCATTGTTTGTGCCTCATTGGTGATATTTACAGAAACCCAGACTAATGGATATGTTGGTTATGCAGTTATTTATGGATGGTACAATTGGAATTACTGCTGTGTTATAATACTGTTTTAGAACATTAAATCTTCTTTTCCCCTATTAGTTTTAAAATAATGCAAATCCAGGGATGAATAAAATGCATTTTGAAAATTGCATTCAGAAAATCTGTAACTCCTAATCCTGATTCATTAATTGAAATCTTGTAGGAGGATTGAAACATCCATTACCATAACATAGTATGCCTCTTTTTGCTTAGTTTTAAAAGAATATATTCGACACTAAATACTGTTACTCTTTCACCATATATGACTTTCTGTAAGCAATTGCAGGAAGCTCTTGATGGTATTGAGTTTGCTAGAGGTGATGCTAATTCTACTTGGGGTTCTGTCCGAGCTGCAATGGGACACACAGAGCCTTTTGACTTGAGATATGTGGCTGTTGGAAATGAGGATTGTGGAAAGAGAAATTACCGAGGTTTGCATTCTGTTTTATATTCCACGGTTGCTGTCTTATTTAATGTTCCAAGAACTGTGCCTGCACATACAAAATATATGTGCATGGCTGTCTTTTATATCCAAACAAAGAACTAGGTTCAGACCTCTGCATAGTATCTCTATGCTTCACCTTCATGCTTGTAGTTTTACAATGAAGACTACAAACATGATTTTTTCATTATATATGTAGTTTTTGATGACTGAATCTTAATTTCATAATTTTGTAACATAGAAAAGGTATGCAAATGTTACATTGCTATGTGAGAAATTCAATGTTTTTTGATTGACCAGGAAATTACCTCAAGTTTTATGATGCTATAAAGCTTGCCTACCCTGACATCAAAATAATCTCCAACTGTGATGGATCTTCTCATTCCTTAGATCACCCTGCTGATTTCTATGATTTCCACGTAAACATCTTGCTCCTGAACTTGTAATTTCTTATAAATAGCTACAAATATTTATTTATACATCTTTTTTTTTTTTTTTAAATGAATCACAAAGCCTCAACTTTTTATGTCATCTCTTTACTAGATCTATACATCTGCCAACAATTTGTTTTCAATGGCACATCAATTTGATCGAACTTCACGCACTGGTCCAAAGGTATGGTTTCTTTAAACTTGTCAAACATGAAAACAGTCTATCAAATTGCAATGGTTTGTGTTAATTATTTTTCAGGCATTTGTGAGCGAGTATGCTGTGACCGGAAAAGACGCTGGCACAGGAAGTCTATTAGCTGGACTTGCTGAAGCTGCTTTCCTCATTGGTCTGGAGAAGAACAGGTTTGTTGTAATTGTTAATTACCTACTTTTCTTATGAATATTTATTAATGCAACGATGATGTTTCTGTTTTCCTACCTTTTGGCTCTCTTTGTTTACCTACACAGTTTCCTCAAGTGTCTAATTTTTTCTATGTATTGCAAATGTTGAACACTAAACTGCACTGAATTGGTAATGGCTGTGCAAGCTATGCCAGATATATGATATTAACTGAGACTCACTTAATGTCTTAAGTTCCTCTTTTCTCTGTCTCGTCCAATCCATTGTCATAAATACCAACATGGGATTGATATGCAACAATTTCATGATTTCTTATCTTAGATATGTTTGCTACCAAGTATAAACTATGGGATAAAGTATGTACCTTGGAAGTATTAAATGAAAGTGAAGATTTATACCAAGTGCAGAATATATGAATGGGATCTGCATTTTATAGCTCTATCTCTTCATTTTTCAAGAGAAGGGTTGATTGAAAAATTCATATGTAATATCCTGGTCATAAAAACTTACTAATAAACATTTGATTCTTATTCAAGTAGCCTTTTGCATTACTAATCACACGGTAATATGCTAAAGTCTATATTTGCTCTGTTGTAGCGATGTCGTTGAGATGGCAAGTTATGCACCACTTTTTGTGCATGTGAATGACAGACGGTATGAATCTTTTTTTCTCTTGAAATCTAATTATGTATAACAAATTATTTTTCTAATTTTCCGGTAAACTTAAAATGGAAAATTGGTGTTGAAGGTGGAACCCAGATGCCATTGTGTTCAACTCTGCACAGCAATATGGGACTCCTAGTTATTGGGTGCAGCATTTCTTTAAGGATTCAAGTGGAGCAGTGCTTCTTAAGGCTAACCTTCAAACAAATTCTTCTTCACTTATTGCATCTGCAATTATTTGGCAGAACCCAGAAGATGGCAAAAGTTATCTGAAGATAAAGGTTTTTAAATTCACTTCATTCAACTTACATATACTCTAAAACTCAGAATGCTTGCAAATATTCATGCTCTACACAAATATTTAGTTCTATGTTTAATTTTGTGTTCTTTGAATCTCTCAATATTGACATTATTCCAATCACAAGTGCAAACTAGTGTTTGGTCGTTATGTCTTCTAAATTTGAATAACATTTCACTTTCTGTTGGCATGTGATAATGTCTTCTCAATTTAAACACTTCCAACTGTTTTAACCACAATATTGGCTTTCATATTTGTCTACCAAATTCAAAGTTGTAAAAGTATTATTGATTCTATTTTGGGGGTAAATTTCTCATTGTTTGGCAAATATATTTTCAGATTGTGAACTTTGGGAGCAGTGCAGTTAGTCTCAGGATTTCTCTTGATGGACGGGGGCTCAATTCCGTACAGCAGTCTGACTCAACAATGACTGTACTGACCTCTGCTAATCCGATGGATGAGAATTCCTTCAAGGACCCAAACAAGGTATCTGACAGTTATTCTTTTTGTTTCCATCTGTTGCTGTGAAAGAATGTTTCTTCTTGATATTAAAGTTGTCTTGGATTTCGTCTCTGTAATTTATAACCTTCGACTGACTCTTCCTACTTTTCCATCAATTTACTTATTGGTGAATTAGATTATAAAATTCCTCAAGAAATAATCTTTTTATTTTAAGAGAGAGCTTTGGAAGTTGATGGCATGTTCAAAACATTTAGCAGTTAGCTCTCCTAGCTAGGATTGAAATAAGTCCAAAAGGAATCAATTTGGAGAATGCAAGATGCTGATGCACTAGCTTATTCTGTCTTCTTATGATACTTCTTTGTACCTACGAATGATGAAGATGAAAGAATGCATGATTATCATTTATGGGCTCATTAGTTATAATATACAGATTTTTTCCTGGGTTCTTTGTGAGATAAGTTACAGTCTCTACATGCATAATGTGGATGGCAGCACAGCCAATATTTCATTTAATGTGTATATTGCACCTTATATTCACAAGCATTTTCATATATAGGTACTTATTTTCAATTTGGGGTGGGCAATGCTTTAGTGACAATGAAAATGAAACATCAGGTGATTGGGGATGGGATTGAGATTAATTGATTACTAGGGGATGTAAAGAAATGTCTGCTAGAAAACTGAAAACGCTTTAGCAATGTGGATGAACAATAGTTGGATGTTAGTGAGAGGAGAATTAGTGGGAATAGCAACATGGAAGAATAGTTGGATGATATAGAGATGAGAACTGGTCAGAAAACTAAGTGGTCTTGCGTCGGTATGTAAATCACTCATTTGTTGGCTATTGTAGCATATATTTTTGCCTACAAGCTCTTATCCAAGTACCTTTCTATTTATTGCATTGTTAACAATATGAATCAAATATCGGACAACTTTAACAAGGTTGACATATTTCTTGAGGATAAAACTTGTGTTAGAATAGCAAAACTCTTAGAGCCATGAAAAAGTAGTTGGATGATATTAGAGAGAGAATGTGGGGTGGGCTTTGATTCTTTCCTGATTCTTTGAAGCTTCCATTCATTTCTGTTTAATCTAAAGCTGAGTTTAAGTTCCTGAAATCCAAAGAACTTGCTATTATTATATTCTTCATGAGTGCATTTTGGTACTATTGATTCGATAGTATTATCAATGGAAACTTAATATTTCTGCTATAAACATTACTCAGGTGGCGCCTACCCAGACTCTGCTCGCGAATGCTGGAAAGGATATGAATGTGGCACTTTCGCCTTTTTCTTTAACTTCATTTGATCTTTTAACAGAATCAAACAATATCAAGACCACAGCAACTGATTCTTTCTCAACATCATTTATTTAATAATACCAAATATTTGGAGTATTATCATATATAAAGAAAAAGAAAAGTTAAAAAATAAAATGTAAATTATGTAAATACAATGCATATGTACTCTGCTGCTTTGCGTTCTCATACATATTTGCACATTGGTTCCTCATTCTCGTTTTCGTTGAAGACCTGAAGACCTTGGCATAATTTTATTTGCAAACTAGTTTTTCTATCATTTGCGTTATGAATATCTGTTTTCAATTCTTTAAATTTTATGTTATTTTAATTTTATAAATATTATGTTTTTTATACATTTGTTTTAAAAATAAATTATACTATACAACCCTAGTATGAATAAAATAGTTGAAAGAACATTAAAGTTATAAAAATTATGAAATCATATGAAAATATTGTTACATTCTGAAAATTTATGATGAAAAATTAAATATTTAGAATTATCTGTACAGTTATAATTTTTTAGATACTTTCAATTGATTGTTTGATATATTTTAGTTATTCTAAAATGTCAAAAATATATTTTAAAATATAATAAATATAAAAATAATTTTTTATGAGAATTAAGGTTAATAGTAGTGAGATATAGTATTTATATATAAAACAAAATTTTTTTACTAAAATAAATTTAATTTTTAAAAAAATCAAATAACAATTTTTTTTTTTTTAACATTCGAACATAAACTTATTATATTTCGAAAATAATTTTATAAAACATTTAGATTAATAAATTTTTGTATGTAAAAAAAATAATTTATTTTTTAATCCTTTTCATGTTATAACAATATATAAAATTAAATTCACATCAAATTATAAATTATGAAATAAAATAAAAAGTACATATAAAATAAATATTACAAACCAGAAACAAAATACTTTATTTAATTTAACAAAATTACATAAGTTAATTAAAATTTTTTATTGTTTCATCAGATGATAGAATCTATCAATACATATATAATTTATTCGTTTTATTAATTTTAATGGATAATTCCTATTTTGTTAATACATTTGTATTCCTATACACAAATAAAAACTCATAAAAGTATTGATAATATAACAATGTGAGAAACTCACGTTATTTCATGATTTGTTTACAAACCACTTATCAATAAGTTTACTAAACAATAAATAAAAATTTTAATAATTAAATAAAACTAAAATATAAAAAATTTGAGGGGTTATTTTTGAACAAAATATTCCTCCCTCATTTCTTCTTTTAGAAGTAGTTTAGAATTAGATAAATGCACTTGGGTCTTGATGTTTTTACATTGTTTAGTACATTAGTTATTTTCATGTGTTTGTGAATACGAGAATTTTGAGGACCAAAAAGACAATTTCTTCATACTATTAATAGTCACGTCAGACCGGAGATCATTTTCATTTGGTTCTCAAAATATGTCAATATTGTACTTGAAACGTGTTAAAAATTACGTCGGTAATTAATATAAGGTATAAGAAGTCCAGAAAGTCGTGAAAAGGACACGAAGAAATCGTTAAAATGGGAAAGTCAGAAAAGTCAGCGTTGGACGCAACCTGTTGCCCTTTTTTGTGTGCATGCTGCCACCTTCTTTCGTGCGCCCCCACAGCCCATTTTGTGCGCAGCCTACCACCCTCTTCTGTGCGCCACCTACCACGTTGCTAGTGCGACAACTACCACGGTATTTTCCCTATAAATAGTAGCATTTCTCCCAACTTTACACAACAAGCACAATTCTCATGATCTAACTTGCTTTAAGCAATTCTCTAGCCTTCCTTTGAGCAATTTTCTAGTATTGTTTCGAAATTCCGAGGCAAGTTTGGCAAGGAACCAGCACCTTGAAACTCTAGAGCAGAAGACGTCTTAACGAGATAAGCTTAAACCTCTTCTTCGATTATTCATCACTCTATCTTCACTTTTTTTTGGCATTAAGCGCCTAATTTCAATTATATTTACCATGGAATAATCAACATCTATAATTCTAGCTACAAATAGCTCGACATACTTTTCAAGCTATCAAAAAGTGCAAAACTACATTTTTGGCAACATATAAGCCCGACAGTCTTTTCAAGCTGTTAAAAGGCGCAAAAAACATAAATCACTTAGACACTCATGCATTAAGCATCTCTCTCTGGCCTTTAAATAGGCTTATGAATTACATCGGCCTTGATTGCCAATCAAAATGGAATATGTAGGTATATTTGGGTTATAATTTTGCATAGCAGGCTCAATACACAAAACTTTTTTTTCTGGTTTTTTTTTTTTATTCTTTTTTTTTATTTTATTTTTATCTTTATTTTTGGACCTGCTTAACAAATAAATTAAAATGAGCTGAGAACCCTAACATAAATATAAGACAAATTACACAAATATACAAATTGCAAAGTAAAAATGAGTTTTGATAGGCATAGCCCTAGAAGACTTTCAGACGCCAGTTCTGTGCAGAGTTCCATAGATTTAAATATAAAACCTCCTTCAATTATTTATGCAAAACCTAAGTACTCTTGTTCAAATTTGCCTAGTACTTCTTTCCAAAATGTTGATTTTTCCACAAACATTCCCCACTAAGTTTATGAAAAAACTATTGCGGAAGAAGAAGAAGAGCATTCACCAGCCTTACCTTCGTTTTCAGTTATAACAAACTGTGACATCCCAAACCTAACCCTACGTCGTTCCGACGTTATTTTCATGCATTACGTGCATTTTCATTAAAATGCATCATGATTTGATTTGATAATTAAGTTAAACATGAATTATATATTTTTAATATGATAATATATGATTTTTATAAGAATTACAAGCTATGTTATAGGCTCGTTGCCGTCGAAAGACACAAACGGAGCTAATTAGGGTTTTTGGACCCGCACGACCGAAAAATGCCGGAATTGCGTAAAATATGAACCAAATGAATTTGATATTTTGATATGAGTTTATTAACATGTTTTAAAGAGTTTTGGAATCCTAATTTTGTGACGACGTCATACGGTTTTGGTTGTAACACCTCATTCTATTTTCCTATGTTATAAAACAGGCCATTTTTTTATCATACGTCGGGTGACGTTACTACTAATTTAGTTTCCCATACATATACATATAAGTATACATATACATACATACACCAAATCACATATATACCATGTTATAAGACATACATCATTTCTTTTGATCCTATAAGGATCCATTTGGCCGTTCACAATTTATAAGCATTTATAGGCATATGGGATAGTTTGCATACTTCAACATATGAACATCCTAATAATTAATTCAAAAGTTATAAGCATATTATTTCTTAATTACATGCCATAGCTACATAATATTAAATTTACAAAACAAAGCAAAAGCATGCTATATGCAACAT
>CANUEY010180552.1:0-16735 GCA_948099555.1 Croton setiger
CAATATAGTTTCTAAAACATCTAATCTAACCCTAGGATCAAACACAGAAGCAACCAAAAATAAATTAGGAATAATTTTAAAATAACTTAACCATTTATTTTTCATAACATGCACACAATCTTTCAATTGAACATCATTCTCAAACAATTGCAATCTATCCACAATATTAACACTACATTGCAAAAAGATATGAGATGTTGGTTTGTACACATGACTAAAAATTTTAGTTGCTTCATTAAACACTTCAAGTAAATTAATAATTTTAGAACAAATTTCTCATAATTGTGGATAAATCACGATATCCTGGTTATCCTGAAAATTATAAAAAGCACACAAAGCATCCTTATATACGAATGATTGTGCTAATAAAGTGTAGGTGGAATTCCACCTGTGTACAACATCACGTTTAAATTTTGTAGGAGTCAAATTATTACTTCTACAAAATTTAAACCAATTTTTCATAAATTTATTATAAGAATAGAGGTCTTTAATAGCATTTTTAATAGGTGATATATGCACTTCCAAAAATTTCAAACCATCTTGCACACACAAATTTAACACATGACATGCACATCTTATATGAAAAAATTTTCCGCCAACATTAGGTTGACATAATTCTTTTAGTTGGTGGATGGATGCAGTGTTGATGCAGTATTATCAAATGAAATTGTCAAAATCTTTTTTACAAGTTTATATTCATCTAAAATATTATGAATGATTTTATAAATATTTGTGGCAGTATGCCTTTCGTCAAAAGTACAAAAGGCGATTATTCTTTTTTGCAACTGTCAAGAATTATCAATAAAATAAACAGTAATATCCATGTAGGAGTGGTTGTGCCAATTATCTGTTCAAATTTCAAAACAAATAGAGACACGCCCCTCCAATGCAGCAAATTGACCAATTAAAATTTTTTTTCTTTCTTTAAATAAAGTTAAAATATTTCTTTTAGTGGTGTTTCTAAAAACAATTTTTGCAGGTGGATTAACACATTTTTAAAAAAAAAAAAAAAATTAATGAACCTACATTTTTCACCAAAAGAAAAAGACAATTTTTCAACACATACAAATTCAGCTAATCATTTTTTATAATCTCTATCATTAAAATTGAAAATGGAATTTTTAGAGGAAGCGTACCCGGATATTTGCGTTTGCGATCTTTTTTTACCAAAAAATTCGGCCGGATGCTTTTGCTCCATCTGCCGCTTTATCGTTCCATATCCTCCGCCCATTTTCCACTTGTAACGTATGTTACAGTGTTTGCAAATTTGAACGTATTCAAAATTTCCGACGGACTCCCGCCGGAAATGCTGTGGTATGTCACTTGTATGCTTTTAGGAAATATACTGTTATTGTGTCCCAACTTTCCCCTCCGAATGAATTCTGGGACTGAAAAATAAAATAAACAAAATAAGCAACCCCAATAAATAATAAATAAAGAAAAAAATAAATAAGGTATAGAAACATAAAAAATTTAAAACAATAATAAATAAAATTAAATAAGATAAAAAAATTAAAAGAATATAAATAAAAAAAATTATAATAAATAAATAATAACAAAAAAGTAAAATATAAGGTACAAAAACGTAAAAAAATAAAACAATAATAAATAAAATGAAATAAGTTAAAAAAAATTAAAAGAATAATAAATAAATAAAATTATAATAAATAAAAACAATAATAAATAAATGAAATGAAATATAAATTAAATAACAAATATAATAAAAAAATTATAATAAATAAAAGATAAATATTAAATGAAAAACAATAATTAAATAATATAATTAACTCCAAACATAAAGTTAAAGAAATAAAAATATGAAATTAAATTATTAACAAAATAAAATAAATAGTTAAAAAAAATAAGTTAACCGTGTTTATTGGTATGGTTGCGATGGTGGTGGTGGCGGCATTTTGGATTATAAATGTTGCCGCGATTTCTCGATTGTAAAGTCTTCAAAATTGGTTAGAGAATTAATAGACTCCTCTAATAAACATTTGAGATCTGGTTAGATCGACTGGATAATCAAATAAATCATGAATTAACCGTTCTCCAACTTCTTGGATTTCCGGTTCTTTATCCATTCCTCCGGCACCACTTGATCTGGGTTGATACATTTTTTTTTTAAAATAACTAAGGTATATAGTTTGAAAAGAAAAATTTAAGTAGTAGAAAAAAAAATTTTGGCAAAGTTACGACTTAAATTACACAGTATGAGAGCTAATTAAATTTTTTCAGGTATGAGAGAGTAGAGAGTGAACAAAGTTGTAAAAAAAAAAAAATTTCCTTCCCCCTCCAATTTATAGACAATTTCTAAAATTTCGTTGAACACAAATTACCCCCAAAAACTACCCATTTTTCACTATTCACGGGATTAAAATCGTCCACAATTTGAATTTTTTTCCACCCTAAAAATCTGTCCAGTTTTTTACACCATGGGCCAGCACACGGACTGGGCCCGCCAAGCCCGTACGACCCTCTCTGTCACACGCAACCACAGGTCGAACCGTGGGCCAACACCACGCGTGCCCCAACCGTCCAGCCCGCCGGTTCAACCCGCCGAGCCAAGCCTGCAACCCTTCTGCCACGTTTACGATTCCAACTCGCCGGTTTCACAATTTTCAAATTTTTTTCAATCTTCACGGTTAACCGGCGTTTCGATTCCACGAGCCCGCCGGTTCATTCACGGTTCACGGGTTCAAACGGTTCCGGTTCCAAATTTTATCAAACCTAAACCGGTCCGTCCTTCGGCCGGTTCAGATTGCGATTTTCACGGTTACGGGCTGGGGGCGGTCGGGCCGGTACACGTGGGCCGGCCGGGCCGAACCGGCCCATGGCCATGTCTAGATTGGGCCATTTCATGTAATTCCACTAATTTAAAAGAGCAGCTATATTCGTGACCTGTGGATAACAAATGATTAATTTGGACTTAAAAAAGTTTACCACCGAATCAATCGTAACAGAATCATTTAGGTTGCTATTTACGTAACCCAATTCCCGTTTCAGCCATTTCCAGGACCACAAGCACTGTCCTTAATAATTGTATTACCTTGATATAAAAATCCATGAATACAAAATTTGTGCATATATATATATATGCTTTGATTTGCTTAGCTACATTTTCCAAACCCAGTAACTGCCTAATCATCTTTCTCCCATCAATGACTCTAAGAGTGCTGCTTCTTCTTCCTATAAAAAACAATGGCTAGAATTAATACACGTTCTCAAGGAAGCAATGCATTTTTTGATGAGCAAAAACTACATCATACCACTAGGGCATTAAATTCAGTCTCCTCGTCTACGGCACTTACGATAGCTGGGTCCTCCAGCAAATCCTGTTTCCATGAAAAGCAGCATATCAAAGCTATGTAAAATTCATTTTTAAGAGCTAAATTGCATGTGATCCCATCCACTACAGTTCAACTCGTTATGCAGCAATAGGTAGAAAAACTACAGAAAACAGAACACCAAACAAAGTTATTAATACATATAGTGCTTACATCATCAGCAATTTGTAGTACTCCATTCTCATCCTGCAAAAACAAAATTCTTCTTCAGCCAATTTCTCAAACTGTAGACCCTCTGGTGTTACGTAATAGAGCACAAGAAAAGTGATAGACGAGACTACTAGTAATAAATCAACCCTTGCAAGGAAATAATTTTTTTTCAAAAGGGGCTGAAACATTTGGAGGTTATGAAATTGTTAGCACGCATGCCTTGAGACATTCAGCGTAATCCACCAGAATTAATCCTTTCGAGAGAAATGATTAAATTTATGGCTTATTCCATTGATTGAGACCTTCATTTTACAAAACGATTTTTTTTTTTCTCGCGTGCAGCTTGTACTCCATCTTTCTTTATGAATTCCATCCATCAATAATATAAATTTTTTTAAAAAAAAATTTGACGTAGGTTAAATTTTTCAAATTAATGTCACCAACAAGGTCATATAAATGACTGAAACCACAATTCTGATATAATCATTATATGCCATCCTCCTCTCTAAGAGCAGAATATCTTACCTTGACAGCAACAAACAGAAGTGGATCGGATGGGGTATAAATCATGTAATGAGCACCATCCTGCACAAGTTAGCAGATAAGAAACCAAGAAAGAAATGAACATGATACAAGTGCAGCAAATCCACAATTCCCAAAGATGCATTCTTAAGAAGGGTCATATCTACACTATTAGGTCAATGTTGGACCTGCAACTACTTAAGTAAAAAGCTGACATAGTCCTGATCCACAATTTTCCTTCTCACGAGTCATTGATTATAAAACTATAAAAATGACAAAGATACAGAGAGAAACAGAGACAGAAATAAGCACTTTACGATTAGGATGTCACGATACATTAACAAGATAATTTATGGGAAGTTAAGAAGTTTCTTAATTACAATTAATGTTTAATTTAAAATTTTAATGTTTGAAAGTTCTATTAGAATAAATATAGTAGAGGTCAAAGAAAATTAAGTCATAGGTTTCATAAATTTAAGGAAAAATTGTCATTTTCTCCTTGATGTTTGACATATTAGACTATTCTATCCCTGAATTTTACAATCTACGCGTTTTATCCTTGTAGTTTGACATATTATAGTATTTTTTCCTTCTTTTAAATTTTTTTTTATCCAACACCGTTAAATTATAATCTTTTAATATTATACCTAAAATACCCCTGCTTTTTCTTCTTCCTAAGAAAGAAACACTAGCTGCCATAAATTTGAAGAGAAATAAGCTTTGTTGAATTTTTTATTTTTATTGCGATTTTATTTGGGGAAAGTTTGATGAATTTCTTTTGCATTCACAATGAATTTCTATCAGTTTGCTTCTATTTATGGTTTCAGGTGAATATACTTTCTTCAAAAATGAGAAATAGGAACCTGGTATTTTATTCTTAGTGAAAGTTGAAATTGAAATGATTAGCATCAGGTTATCCTCCAAATTCATGGTTGTGGGACCTCAAGCTTATTGTATTTATTATAAGTATTTTCAAAGCTTACTTCTCTCTCTCCTGTAAATTATTGTTTGAGATACTATGTTACTAGCTAGCTGATGAATGGAGGTTTTTGGTGGTTGTTATCGTTGTCTGAACTGGTTGTGTAAATCGTCAGATTTGATTGGAAAGACAAAGTGGGTAGAGAGACCCAAGTGTGGAAGCAGAAGCAAAGCACCTTTGGGTTCTGGCAGGAGCACAGTTCATAGCGGCTAGGGTTCCTTCGCATTGAGGAAGAAGAAAATGCAGGGGTATTTTAGGTAGTATTAAAATATATTAACGGAATTAGGATGGAAAATACGACAAAGGTGATAAACTGATATATTTGTCCAACACTTAGGAACAAAATAATCTAATATGTAAACTACATGGAGAAAAGAGCCTAATATGTTAAACGTCGGGGACAAATTAGTAATTTTCCCTAAATTTAATTTTCTACAAGTAACTCTCCTAAGCTTTCCACTACAAAAGGCTCATTCTTGTTTTGTATTATACTAAAAAAGAAAAATAAAAGAGTTGGTTTCTATTTTCTAAAGTTTCTATCTATTTGATTGTTTGTATTATGTATGTTCTATCAAATTTCTAACCAGTGGTATCATAGCCCTTATTCTTGAGGGTCCTGTGAGAGTGAGGATTTTCATTCTTGGTATGAGAAAAATAATCAAATCACTAAAATGACTTTGGGTAGCAATTTTCTTGGAGCTGGTCCTCTATTTCTTAAAGGAGAAAATTATCAGATATGGGAGACCAAAATGAAAGCTTATCTTAAAAAAGCTTTGAAATTGAGGGAAATGGTTGAAGATGGAACATATCCAATACCACTAGGTCTTGATCCAACAATGGCTCAAATTCAAAATTATGAAGAAAATAGGCTAAGACAAGAGCCTTGACTTGTCTACATTCATGTTTGATGGAAATTATTTTGACCTGAATCATGGCTTTTGAAACTCTTAAGGAAGCTTGGATAAGCTATAGGAGTATGGCAGTGACAGGGTAAAGATAACTTAAGTTCGACACTCTAAAAAAAGAGTTTGAGGTACTTTGAAAGAAAGTGATAATGTAATGGAGTATGCTTCTAAGTTGCTAGAATTGGTGAAAAAAAATATTTGTTTGGAGAGCAATTTCCAGACTCCAAGGTGGGAGAAAAAGATTCTAATTAGTCTATCATCCATATTAATTTGAAGGGTAAGGACAAGCCAAAGGTGCAATGCAGATTTTGTAAGAAGTTTGGTCACTTTGAGAAGGACTGCAGGTCTAAGCAAAATCAAATGAAGAACCAAAAGCAGCAACAAGCTATCTACATTGATGAATAGGAGGAGAAAGAGTTTGAGAATGTGTTCAAGGCTTCTCACGTCACGAGAAATCAACATCAGCAAACATGGTACATCATAGTCATATGGCCAAGGAGAGAGCATGTTCACCAAACTTGATAGATTAGTGAAGACCAAGGTGAAACTTGCTAATAGGCAAATTGTTCAAGCTTAGGGGAAAGGTTCAATTGTTGTGCAAACAAAGGATGGTGAGAAGCTTATTCATAATGTATTGAGTGGGCTCAAATTATTTCCAATGGTTATTTCGCATCCTTTAAAGGTCAAGGGTATCACATTTAGCAAATGGTAATTTAATTGCAAGGTTGGCATGGTTGATAAAAGTTTTCTTATACCATCGCAATCACTCTGTGATAGTATCAATTGTGCTAAAATACTGAAATCAATGGCATAGAAGATATTGTCACTTTAACATGAGTGCTTTGTAGGACATGCAGTCTAAAGGCATGATGAGAGATTTGCAGGTAGTATTTGAAGATGACAAATTTTGTGTTACTTATCAATTGAGAAAGTCCCAAAGGCAACCATTTCGAATAAGTTCTTCGAGAGCGAAGCACAAACTAAAGTTGTTGCACATTAATATTTATAGGCTAATGACCACTGATTCCTTGGGTAAAATAGGTATTTTCTGCTTTTTATAGATGATTGTACCAGAATGACATGAGATTACTTTCTCAGAAGTAACCAGCAGATTTTTTAGCCATTCAGGATTAAGACCATAGTTGAAATGCAAAGTGACTGAAGGCTTAAGGCTTTGAGATAAGATGATGGGAAAGAATATACTTCCTATGTGTTCTAGGAGTTCCGCTCCAAGAATGGCGTTGATCACCAATAGATTGTAAGTTTTTCTCCACATCAAAATAGGGTTTGTGAAGGAAAGAACAAGTTCGTTATTGAAATTGACAGATACTTTATGGCTGAAAGGAATATGCCAAAGCAGTTTTGGGCTATGCCAACATTTGCAGCTGTTTATTTGCTAAAACAAGTTATCGACAAAAGGTGGTAAAGATGACTCATGTGGAAGCTTCCTCAAGTGTGAAACCAATAGCAAAACACCTCAAGGTTTTTGAGCCAATTCGAGACATTCATGTTCCAGTAGTAAACAGAACTAAGCTCAATCAAAAGGCTGATATGTAAATTCTTGTGTTATGCTATTGCTTTTACAATTCCAAATCAAATCAAATCCAAATTAGTAGAGATGTTGCAATTGATGAATCTACTCATTGGAATTGGGATATGAAGAAAATGGAAAGGGGTGATCTTATATAAGTTCTACCAGTTTTGCAGATGAACCAATGAATCCTAGAAGTTCAGGAGAAAAACTTCACATGTCCTCTTATTGTTGAGTCAACAACAAACTCAGCGGTATTGAAAATCAACTAAAATAGTAGTCAGGTAAGTTAAGGGTGCTATGGATTTTGGAACCCAATTCAAGTAGGTTAAAGATGGGATGTTGGAAGGTTTTGTAGATAGTGATTGGACATGATGTTCTAATGATTTGAAGAGCACTACTAGTTCTGTTTTTTCTTTTGGTTCTAGAGTGTTTTCTTAGATGTCGAGAAAACAAGATGTGGTGATTCAATCAATAGAAAAAGCAGAATATATAGCAACAGTGTTTGTGCTAATCTAGTAATATGGTTAAGGATTGATTTGCACCAGAGTTGACCTTCTCAATTGTGGTCAAGGTAGACAATTTGAAGTGGATTTTTCTTTTTAAATTGCCCCTAAAGCTTTATGCAGGGTTCAATGCATTTAAACAAGAAGGGTCATCATATCTGTACCTACAACAATTTCTATGCTTTACTGCAATCAATATTAGTGGTGAGAATGAAAGGAGCAGGGAAACACAGACAAACAAAAATAATGACACTAGGATCATATGCTTCTTCTATTCATAATTGATAAGAAAATATATTACGGAAGAAAAAATCAATCAAGGCACATGATTCTAATGTTCCCATTGAAACATGAAAAAGCAAGGAATAAGGATGGAATGGCTTCAACTAAAATATCAAACCTATCAATCTAATTATTTAGTTTTCCAGTTCAATTGTTCAGGTAAATTGGTTCAGTTTGTTATATGATAGGAGGCGTTCTTGGTTTTCATTTCAGGTCAAAAACTAAACTAAAAAAACAGGATATTTATTAATTAGTCCTTGTATTTTTACATATTATATAATTTAATCTCTGTGATTTCAATATGATATTTCTTGTCCCTATCTTTTTCCCTTATTTGATTATTTAGACCTTGAACAATATTTTAAAAAATGAATGATTAAAACTATTGAATATTTTAAAAAAGGACTAAACTTTTAGTCTCTCTATGTTAAAATATTCAATAGTCTAGTCTCTCACTTTTTAAAATTTTCAATCTAGTCCCCGAAAGAACTAAATAATCAAACAAGAAAAAAAAAGATAGGGACAAAAAAATATAATCGTGAAACCATAAGGACTAAATTATATAATATGTAAAACACAGGGCCTACATAATAATAATCCCAAAGAAAAATGAATTAGTATGGTTCTATAAATAATTCATTATCAGTTTTGTGTGGAAAAAAGTGTGATTCATTTTTTTTTTCAAATCATTTCAGAAGCAAACTGATTGATTGCACACATCTAGAACAAAGGAATGAAGCAAGTACAAACATCACCACACATCCAGGACAAACGTTTTGTAGCAATTATAGGACAATTGCATGAAAACATTGAACGGTTGCAAACATAGTTGTTAATAGCGCACTATAGTGCATAGCGCCTATAGGGCAAGGTCTGTTGCTATTTTACATTGTAGTGTAGCAAGGTTGGAATAGCGAGCCCTATTTGCGCTATAGCGAATAGCAACAGTATAGCACGCTATTTTGAGGAATAGGGAGAGTCTGATTTCTATCTGAAAAAAATAGAGGCCCATTAGGGTTAAACAGAATTAAAGCAGAGTTTGATGAAGATAATTTGACATGGATGGCGGCTGCTAAAGCTTCTAGAGTTACCTCATCATCTTACTAGAGCATCCAAAGAAAAAAATACTGCATCCACCCCACTCATATATTGCTTTATTGAGAGGAAAATCAAGAGTATATTCTAGGCTTAAGACTCACACTCCCACTCCTATTCCTTCTCCATCTTTAGGACGATCAGAACAATGAAGATGAAGATGAGGAGGGATTGGAAGTAGGAGAATTTGAGGATGATGAGAATAATGGGAGTGATGATGATGAGATTTATGTTGATAAGACTTCAAATGTTGTGGATGAGGATGACAATATTGGCACAAGTGATGGTTATTGTTAGATTAGATGGTTATTTAGTAGAACAATTGGTTATACTGTCCATATTAGTGCACTTTTACGTCTTAACATTATAACTTGGTGTGTGAATTTGAACTTTCATGTGTGTTGTTTCAATATGAATGATGCTATTAATAACTATGGTTGCAAAACCCAATCAAATGAAGAAAAAGAAAAAAAGTAAGATTAACAAGAAAAGGAATGGATGTGTATAAAGAATATTCCTCATGATAACTGGAAGATGTGGTTAAGGACAATTTGTACATCCTAATGTTGACCAAAATAAGAAAACTTTCTTAAACATTATAAAAAATGAATTCTACAATAATCAAGGATATCTCAAAATTTTTGGCTTAAACATACCAGTTACTTGTTCTAAAAATAGAACAAACCACAGAACAAAAAGAATTAAAGGTTTGCAGAAAGACATAATGCAAAACGAAAGCTGGTTAGCTACTATCTAATGTCAGACACATGTACATATCGAAATGCATTTTTAAATCCACAGACTCCACTAACTCCAGGAAAATCAATTAGAGCTGATAGCAATAAACATAAAAACTAAATAGAGAATTATCACATTACCAGATGGAAGCATGTAATTTCTAAACCTTCAGTTGGTAAGCCATCTACATCTTGACCATCATCTGTCGCATTTTACAATCATTACAAATTAGCAAAATATCCTATACAAGAAGGGGCCTTCTTAGAAGTATTCATAACAAGCTTAGTTGTTTGGAGCACAACCAATGCACCAAGGTGTGCAAGAAAAATACCAAGGACAGGAAGGTGTAACTAAGTTATAAGAAACCAAAAAAAAGGGCCTATAGATGGTGAAAATGAAAAGGTATTGCAATTAGGATCATCAATAAATATGGGCAACTACTGGGCTTTATGGTTTGATGTAAAATAAGCGGTAAAAATGCTTCAGGATTCACAAAATCCCCCATTTATTTTTATGTAACATAAGGGGGTCGGTGTATTTTACACCCTCAACTTTACTCTCAAAATTGGGAGGAAACTACGAATGTAATGGTGTAAAGGTGATGTTAATTAGAAAAAAGAAAAAAATTATTATATTTTTCTTTCCCTCTTATTTACATCCCCTTCAAACAAAAGATGTAAAATAAGGTAAAATGAATAATCCTTTATTTTACCTCCACCCTTTATTTTACATCCCCTCCTTCCAAACAAAGCCTAAGAAAATATGCACATGTAAAAACAAACAAATATTAGTGATATGATGAATCTTTGGATATTGGATGCACCAATCATCTATGCTTTGAAGAAACAGTTCAGTGAAGAATAAGAAATGGTATGAATGAAATTCCCCAGATGACCCTAATATATGCAATCCAAGAGATAAAAAGCCAGAAACAAAATATGGGAACTCCAAGATGATTACACCTCATTTTCTCTTTTTTTCTTTTCTTTTCTAAGCTCAAAGTCCACAGCTCATTGGTTTTATTGAGGCTTCGATACATTTACATCATCAAACAATGGGTCGTCATAAAAGCCTTTCAGAAGTCACCCACAACCATTGGTTTTTGGTTTTTATAGAATATTAACTTATAATTTGAACTTTTCAAAACTATTTCTGTTAATAATTTATAATACATAGCCCGCCATTATACTTATTGTTTTATATGTGTTTCTGAATCATTGCTTATGGTGACTACAGAATTGCAGTTACTTCAAGTAGATAGTGATGTCAGAAGCCAAAAACTTCATTATCTCTGATAGGGAAACACCTAGACCCTTCCTAGTTTATTCTAGAAGAGACACATCAACTAAAAAGGGGAAGATTGGGGAGCAAGAAAGGGAAATACAGCAAATTAGTTATAGGATATCATATATATTGTAACAGTAGCTGCAGATGGGTATGAATTTTCTGTTATTTGTCTTTGGGGTAGAACTTTCTGCACGGGCCTTGCCTGGGGGCTGGCTTACATCAGTCATCTTTATCTATTTTTTTTTCCTTGTTTTTTTATTGCAGTTCCTCAGTTGACAACTTTTATTAATGAAATTGCAGCTCTCTTTTATTATCTTCTTCTTTTCTCTTTAGTAAATCTGTTTGCTATTATCCTTTAGTAGTTTCCTTCCTAACTCTATCAGTATCTAATGAAACTTGTAATGAACTTCACTACAAAACATCCAGAAGAAATATATTTAAAACAATAAAATTACTCAGCATAGCATTGGCTTTTATCATTGCTCTTGGGCCATGATACTGAATAGTTGAAGACCATTTAAAATCGAGTTACTTTCTCTCCCTAACCATCTCTTAACAACAGAGAATAGAACTTACAAAAGGATGCTGGCCTTCTGTATTTCTACCAGGACTACTAACAACATAAATACTATGAAAAATTTAACAATGTGAAGGTCATACCTGAGCGGAAATCAAATATATCATCTTCTGAGTAACAAAATCCTCCCCTTGCTGTGAAACAGAATCTGATGAGACCACAAAAACATGTCAAGTCAAAGAACTAAGATTAAAAAAATGATAGATTTTCAATATATTAAAAATTATATTGTTGTGTACCCGCTGTGTACAAGGTGCATGTGAATCTTGGCCAAAGCATATGCAGCAGCTGGCAGAATAGCTTCAACTTCTTCATCACTGACCTAAAATGTAGAAGCATGTAGACTGCAAGGTAAGCTTTAGAAGTCTAGAGACAAGGAAAAGAATTTACGAAAGAACACGGGGAATTCCACTAAGAGCAACTAGGCATTACAAGCTTATTATCTTAAATGCTTAAAAGTAAGCCAGAAAAGATATTTTCTCCCAAGAGCTTATCTATGCTTTTTTTTTTTCCACCCATGGCAGTCTCCCAAATCTAATACAAAAATTGAAACGTCTTTATTCATATCTCAATGGATAAAATTTTAGCAAATCCTTTGCCCCTCAGGACAGATACAGAAAGAAAAATTATAATCTGCAAGCATGTGCATATCCACAGATTTATTTTTTTATTCTATTGGCTTTCAATCAATAGTGTTCAGATTCTTTTATGGGGTGTTTACCAAAGCCGATGCTTATTGACTTTGCTTGTAACTTACTTATGAAGTGTATGTTGCTTAAAAATAAATCTCTTTACCAGAGCTTGTTGATAAGCAACTGACTTGTTTGGATAAGCTTACTGACAAATAACTTATAAGTTGTGGTACCATTGTTTGGTGTCTGAAGAAAAAAGAAATGAGAGATTTGATTGGGTTAAAGATAGATAGGAGTATTATTTTGGAGTTGCTAAAAAAATGAGGTATAATGATCATTTATTTGGTTAACATCTCAAATACTAATATGCAATTAAAATTAAGTGGAAAATTGCATCTTATTTTAAATAACTTATAACCTGAAAATGAATCTTTGTATATAGATCCATAAATTGTGTATATGATTTAAAATATACTAATAAGAAGGTTTGACCAACTTATAAGCATTGGCATCCTTGTTTTTACCCTTTTCTAAAATGTGTTTGTTATTGTTGAAGTGACATAATTGGCGTCACAGCAAGCATATTGAACATTATCTAATATGAATATGACGCATATTACAAATGCCATAGGACATATGATATGTCGAGTTGAAGAAGTAGAACTAATACGAATTAGGCCTTTATAATTCAAGAAATAAAAATTACAGCAAGAGTCACATCTTGATATGCCTTTAACTCATAACTTTATGGATAGTACAACCAATTTTAGTGTTTTCTCAGCATAAGGAATATGAGCAGATTTTTTTTTTTTTTTTTTGACAGAATGAACAGAAGGTGGAAAAGGAAAGATTACACGAGATTAAAATCAGGTTTGCAAGTTGCTACTCCCTTAATGGAAGTAAGGCTTAGAAGAAAAAGAGACAAAAGTAAAAGGCTAAGAAGAAAAAGAGACAAAAGTAAAATTTCAGCTCAGGTTATTTATCAAGTCTGAGAAGAAAAATCTGAAAAGCAGTAGGAATGTGAAGAATCACAGCAAAAATTTATATCCAGAATCTAGGAACACGAAGTGCTACTAGTAAGCAAAATTTTAAGGCAAGTGCAACAGGAAAATTTTAAAATTGAAATTTAATCATAAATAGTGTTTGTACGGATAATATCAGGAAATATTTTCTATTGCTGCAATAAGGGCAAGAGAAACATACAGCTGACCACCCATCAATATTTGTGCTCTTTAAGATCTGCACAGGCCTGCAGCAATGAGTATTAGAAATTGAAAGAATAAAATAAAGCATTCAACTTGGTATGATTTCAAAATCACATTACATATAGGGATAGAATAGCTTACGTGTCTACTGGACACAGCAACATGCATTCATCCCCATGCGAACTTCTAAACACTCTCCTAATAATGCACTCTAATGGATAATTATTGGATGGATCAACCTGTAAATACCTTTTTTTAGGATTTTTGAGCTCATAAATGAAACTACAAAAAGAAAAGAAACTGGCAAGGTTTCTATGCCAACAAATATTGCAAGACAATATAGTTATAAAAAGCGAGTCATGATAAGGAGCAGAATGATCATATAGCATAGGTGCAAAGCACAAGCTGCAAAACTATACTTTGAAAGGAATCGAAAGATAACAAATAATATTAAAAATGCACAGAGTCTGCAGAAAGATTATGAAAGTAAAAGAGCTATTTATCAATTAAAATGGAGAGAACCAACATCCCCGAATGAAATGTAATGTTAGTGATAAAATAGAGAAACAATAATACAGTAAGTTATTACATTGGACGTGAGCAATAAGAAAGCTACAAGTTGCCAACAGATAAAATGATAAAAATGTAGAAGCATTATGGAAGGTAAAGGTGAAGCAAGGGCTCTTAATAAGCCCGAAGACACAGTCCAAATCATCCTGTTGACATTTAATTCGCTTTGAAAACTTAACATTAATTTCAAACAAATTTAATACATATGTATATTATATGTGTACCATGAGAAAGACCTTCAATTTGTAATTTAATTAGAAATAACAGGGAAATTGCAGAAATTTCAAATCTAAGTTTAACTTTGAAAAATAAATAATAATCAGTTAAATAACATTAAAAAGACAAATAAATTAGACACTCTTTAGTGAAAAAAAAAGGCTAGGAAACAGCAACCGGGCCAAGAACACATTCACAGGGAGTCAGAATGCTCCAAACTTATATAAGCTTGATGTGTGTTCCCACAATGTACATGTAATGACACAAAAAAAAAAAAAAAAAAAAAAAAAAAAAAATTCTCAACTCGAGCTTCTGTGAATGATGCCAGGCAGCCCATCCATTTATGCTGTATTATAACATAGTCAGTAATTTATGGGCAAGAAAAAGGTTTTATAAGAGAAAAGAAATCAGAGAAAATCATATCCCAGAAATATTGCTTATTTCAATTTGAAAAGGAAAGAAAAAAGTATCAACCAATTAATAGATGCTGAGCAGAAAGATTATAAACAAAGAAAAATAAATAGCAGAAAATGACTTACAAGACTAGCAATCCGCTTGTTAGAAACCAAAACAACCTTCCCAGTTTCATCTACCACGAATCCCGCAGGCGGCTTTGGCAGGGACGAGCTTGGATGGTAAGGCAATGACCTTGCCTTCGAATTTGAATTTGAAACTGGGATTGAGTCCTCGTTATTGCTATCATCACCTTTAATGATTTCGATATCCCGCAACTCAATATTGCTCTTTTTCTTCTTCTTCTTGCTGCTAGAGGAAGAGGAGCGTTTCTTAGGCGGGCCAGTCTGAGAGCTGGTGGCTCGGCAAATGGGCTGCTGCCTGTTTTTAGGGTTGGAGATAGAGAAAGAAATGGGAATATTTAGAAATGGGTTTCGATTGTGAGATTTAGAAGAGAAAAAGGGAACTTTGTTGAGTGGAAATGTGGAAATGGAGAGTGCCATTGTTTTAGGTTTTGATTCTTTTGGATGAGAAGAAAGACCGTTATTCTAGTTTTTAGACTTCAGACCCCAAATCCTCCATCACAAGGTTTAAACATTAATTTCATCCTTCAAACTTCACATATATTTTGGGCCTATCCCATAATTCCACCCTCAACTTTTTGCCTATTTTCAATTTCACCCTTCATCCAACTTTGTAGCAATATCACCCCCAACAAATTAGAAAGTAACCAACGCACCCTATTGTCTCTAATCCTAAGTTATTATATGAACTGTCACATCCCGAAATATAGTTAGACAAATAACATATATAGAGAATGTGATTTTGGACTTATAATGATAAATTTCAGAATCTAAACCTGAACTTGAGTTCAACTTTTGGCTAAGATAACCATAAAAGACAAAGTTGTTTATTTATGCCTTAACTAGATGTGAATTCTAAATCACTCAATTTGGAGTTGTTCGGAAAAAATTATGACCAAAATAGTAAATAGTGTGCAAGCTGTCTCTAGACAATGTAAAATGGTCGAACGGAAAAGTGCAGGCAAATATTCCGTGTAACCCAAAAAAAATCTAAAATTTAAGATGATCTGATGTCTAGTTTAATTTGACACAAATTTATTAAATTTGGAGTAGTACGATTTATTAAGAATTAAAGACAGCAATATCAAACAATTACCTAAGGGGAAATAAATGAAATTTTTCCAAAAGTCAAGAGCAATTATGTAAAATCAAAATTAAGTATCGGATATTAATTGGGTCACAACTATGTATCACGGTTTTCTTTGAAAATGCACTTAGGAAAAGTTATAACAGAATTTTCACGGAAGGACTTAATTGTGAACACATTGCTCAAGAAAGGGGTTAAGTGAGAAGTGAAAGTGTAGGAGTATGCTTGGTGACCAAGCAAAAATATGTACACCATTCCACTTAACACAATCTTAGCGTAAATTAGGACTCTTAAATTATCTTTTTGAAAGAATATTATTAGCGTAAATTTTTTTTTTTTTTGAAAAAAAAAACATATAGTACAGTACGACATAAAAGAAATCAAAGATTAAGAGTCCTTATTCAATTGAATTTAAAATTTTCTAATCTTCTCTTTCAATTCATATATATATATATATATATATATATATATATATATATATATATATATATATATATATATAACACTTCTCTTTTTTTAGAGATAGAGATATATAAATATTGTATTTTTATGTAAACAACAAAAAAAAAA